>APFE030474184.1:37757-73091 GCA_000404065.3 Pinus taeda | reverse complement strand
CGTCCTTTTCTCGACTCTCGAAACATGAAAAGGTCAAGTTCAGTTCCCGTGTCTTAAAATTTATTTGGCCACGATAACTTTACCTGGTTAGATCTTGTGTGCATTTAGTTTTGAGTAGGTTTTTATCGTTAGCTTGCTTAGTGTCTTTGTTTGATCATCCTGGCGGATCAATCAACCCCGTCTTCTGTCCCAAGTGACGAAGGGTCTCCATCTTCTGTTGCCCCTGAAACTCCGGTTTGTGACGCTCTTCCCATTGTTCTGAGCATCCAACCATTGAATTCTCGAGCTCCAGAGGACTATTTCTACGAATTCTTTTACAACCCTATTTGGGAGCCTTCTGAAGAGGATTTTCCTGCCACTCTTGTCGGTGTCCCATCTCCGATGGCTTCTTCCAATATGGGCGACACTTCTCCTGTTTCGAGTGGCCCGTCCATCATGTCGAGTATAGATATTCCCATTCCGGCGACATCCCCCATCATCTCTACGCCCTACACCGTTACACCTTTGGGTTCATCGATGCATGCTACTAGAGCTGTGCACCCCATAAGTGGTGCTCCTCCTGCTTCCAATCATATGACGGCAGAGGAGGCATATTTTCAATACTTGCGTAATGTCCAAAGCCCAGATGGGCAAGGCCCGTATTATGATCCTGAGAATCATTATTTGTTCACCTCCTTGCCTAAAATACCTTATGATGAGGTTTCTGTTCCACTGAACGTGGCTTGGGGTACCACCGGCTATGGTGGTGGCCAATACCATCAGGGACAAGGACAACAAGGACCACCCTACCAGGGTCAACAGCCCTACTCGTAACCTAATCATGGGCAGCAGTATGCTGGCCAGAATTACCCAGGTCAACAGGGAGGCCCACAAGGACAACCCAATCAGGGACAACCTTTGGTCTCTAGTGGTCTGGCTTTTACATATCTTGGGCAACCTTCTGGAAACCCGGGACAACCCAATGCTCAACAAGGTCAACCTGGTACCCAGCAAGGCTACCCTTCGGGGCAACCTTATGGGAACCAGGGACAACCTTATGGACAGCAAGGTCAACCCATAAACTAGCAAGGCAACCCTTCTGGGCAAGGGGGCCAGCCTTACGTACAGCAAGGCCAGCCTACCGCTCAGCAACCATCTGGTCAACAAGGACAATCCTCGGTTGCGCAAGGGCAGCCCCTCACTTAGCAAGCTCGACCTTCTGGGCAAACGGGGCCGTCTCAAATCTGACCAGGGAAACCTTCTAACCAGACGGCTCAACATGCAGGCGAGTACCAATGTCGACCTCCTCTTTCAGGTGGGTATCAATCCCAGCATCCTCTTTCAGGCGGGTATCAATCCCACCCTCTGTATTCAGGTGGGTACTAATCCCAACCTCCTTACTCAAGCGGGTATCAATCCCAGCCTCCGTACTTAGGTGGGTATCAATCCCAGCCTCCGTATTCGGGCAGGTATCAATCCCAACCTCCTTATTCTGGCAGGTATCAATCCTAGCCTCCTTATTCAGGTGGGTATCAGGCCCAGCCTCCTTATTCGGGTGGGTACCAATCCCAACCCCAGCATTCAGGTGGGTATCAATCCCAATATGGTTATCAAATGCTGCCTGGTTCTCAGGCTCAGTACAGATACCAGCAACCCCAGGGGAAAAATCAATATACCCTGTACCAAAATTACCAACAGCCGCAGGGTAATCCCTATCAAAATTATCAACAACCTGCTGGCCAGTATGGTAACCAATGGGGCGCTGGGGGGCAGAATCAACAACCCGGTTCTGGAAATAACCCCTACGGTCAAAATCCTTCTGGACAAGGCCCATTTGGGCCTGGCCCATCGGGACAAGGGCAATGGGGGCAACCAGGAACTTGATGGAATTCTGGTTCTACTTCATATCCGGGACAAATGTCTTTTAATCCGCAGTTACCATTTTTAGCGACGTTGGAACTGCCCGATGTGTCAAAGTTGACGAATGATCCCATTCTGCACAATCCACAGTGGCCACCAGTTCCAACTAAGATACCAAGTGACTGTCCCAAATTCGATGGGAAGGCCGGGGAGGACCCTCAAGCTCATGTGATGACGTATCACTTATGGTGTTCGTCAAATTCATGGCTCGACGATTCGATTCAGCTTCGCCTCTTTCAAAGGACCCTCACTAGTTCAGCAGCTAAATGGTACATTGAGTTAACCCGTGCATCTTTCCAAGATTTCAATTCGTTGGCCATGGCATTTTTGACTCATTTTCAGTTACCCATTCGGTATGATATGGGGACTCACCTCCTTACGTCTCTTAAGCAGGATACTACTACACATATCTCTGATCATATTCATGAATGGAGAAGGCGTCGCAGGTTGATCAAGTTCTGGATACCTGATCAACTCCTCACCGACTGGTTCACAACTTCCTTTGTCCCCAAGATTGCGCAGGACATCGCCATGGGAGCCTGTGTAACTGAAGAGCAAGCGATCGTGCGTGCTCAGTACCTAAACTTAGTTTATTCTCAGTCTAGTACTTTGTATGAGTACTTTCCAGATGCCCCCAGGCCTGGTACATCCAAGGCTCCGCCCAAGCCATCTGTTGATGGAGTCATTGGCTCCGTAAACCAGGCCTCTAAAAAATCATCGAATCCTGGGAAGCAAAAGTCAAGTGCATCCAACGGAAACACTTCCCAGGGTGTTCTAAATTCTGGTAACACTTCCGAGGTCAACGCTGTTGAGTCCACCACGGCGAGCAAGGCCTCGAAAGGAAAGAAAAAGGAAAAGGGAAAAGGGAAAAATAAATCCGAGCAACCCAAACAGGAATCCTCTAAACCTCCTGCCGAGGAAGGAGCTAAATGCAAACCTAAGTATCCTTGCCTCATTTGTGAGGAAGATCACTACACTAAGGACTACCCTAGGTGGTCCGAAGTTAGTTGTTTGTTGAAAGGTGCTCCTGGGGTCCCTATGGTTATGAAAGAACCCTTTCCCTCTCAGCAAACCCAGATGGTGGTTGATCCTTCTTCATCTTCTCCCTTCGGTTCCCAGGTCTTCATGGCTGGAACTATTCCTATTCATGTAACAACTCGGGCTAAGGAGTATCCATCGTCCGCCAGGAAGGAGCCAGAGGTTCCCTCAAGTGCTCCTCCATCCAGCTCTGGTCCTCTCCATATCGAGAGACCGAGTACTGAGACGACAATCCGACCCCCTCCCAAAGGGGTACTCAGGAGGTCTTCTTATAACCCGAATGCTATGCTGCCCAATCCTATTAGCATCGTGGAGGAACTTACACAGCTCCGTTCTTTGTCTGCCTTTAAGAGGTCCTTCAAGCTGCCCCCAGAGGAAGTCCCTGCTATCGGCCATCGGTGGCATCGACAGCGGACTGGGGATTTGATTACCTTCGACCTCGAGAGCCATGTCCTCGACTGCCTCATCAGATTCTTTCCTCATTCAAGTCGTCATCATCTAAAACGATCCATCATACAATCATTGATGAGGCGCATCAACCTGCATTATGTCTATTGCATGTTGGAAAGCCATCGGGTCTCCGACGCTGAGTCAGTCTCCAACGACCTTGGAAGCATTCGACAGGAGAGAATCTCGACCTTATGGTTTTCTTCAACGGCTACCAATTACCTTAGAAGGGAAGACTGTAGAAGTAGAAGTTGAGGTTGTGGACGCAAATCTCACGTATAACCTCCTTCTGGGCCTGAGCTGGACATACGCCATGCGTGCCGTGGCTTCATCCCTCTTCCGTGTCATTCGTTTCCCCCATCAAGGGAAAATTGTCACGGTCGCCCAACTCTCTTTCTTCGCTTCCTCTTCTGAGGGAAACGTACCCTTCGTTGAGCATACCTCCGTTCCGTTTGAAAGCGTGGGAGCCGGGCTCTTCAAAGAACCCGCCCTTATGGGTGTTTCTTCCCTCCCACCTCGCAACCTCGCCTCGATCTCTATGATCTCAGTTCATTCTAATCCTTGGATCCTTCCTTCCATCGACCAGATAGAACCTTGGGGTGAGGAGATGCCGTTGAGTCCAGCCGAGCTCAACTACATCGAAATTGTCACTGCATCGGCCTCTCATGATCAACCCACCGTCATGAGTGGGGCTCTCGACTCAGATTATTTCCCCCCTTGGTTAGGAGAATACACCTCCTCAGATCCATTGAAGGAAATATTTCCTTCCGATGAGGCTATTATAGAGACTATGTCTCTGGACGAACGTCCGTGATTTCCTCTTCACCACCGTTCCTCCTTTCTCCCTACCTTTCGGGAAACATTGCTTTGTCTTGAGCGGTTTGCTCCATGTCTCCCTTCTCAACCCCTTCAAACGCCCATTCAGATTTATCACACACCGTCCGAAGGGAATTTAGGGAACATCACGCAGACGCAAACTATCAACATCTCTGTTAAAACAGGGATTGTCGAGAACATTTTCATAGGAGTCACCTGCACTCCTTAGGAGATTCAGGTTTATATTGCACTTTTTCACGAATTTCGCGATGTCTTTGCATGGTCCTATGAAGAAATGCCCGGTATTGATCCATCTATAGTAGTGCACGAGATACCAACGTATCCCGGGGCCAAACCTGTTCGTCAGCGTTTGCGTCCCGTGCACCCCCGTAAGGCGGCAGCCATCAAAGCAGAGGTTGAAAAAATTCTTAAGGCGGGATTTATTTATCCCATCCCACTGACAGAATGGGTCTCAAATATCGTCCCTGTTGACAAAAAACAGGGCACCATCCGTGTCTGCGTTGATTACCATGACATTAACAGAGCCTGCCCAAAGGACAAATAACCCACACCATTCATTGATCAACTCATTGATGAGTGTGCGGGCAGCGAGATATATTTTTTTATGGATGGCTTCTCTGGTTACAACCAGATTAACATTGCTCTGGCTGATCAACACAAGACGGCCTTCATCTGTCCCTGGGGCACCTTTGCTTATAAAAAGCTCCCCTTCAGCCTTAAAAATGCCGGCGCTACCTTTCAGCGTGCGATGTCTTATGCTTTCCACGATATCAGACACATCGTACAGCCTTATCTGGATGATCTTCCCGCTCATTCAGCTAAGCGCGCGGACCACCCATCGCATCTTCGTGAAATATTTCTTCGTTGTTGACACTATAATATTCGATTAAATCCGCACAAATGTGTCTTCTGCGTCGAATCTGGTCGACTTCTCGGGTTTATCGTCTCTCGAGAGGGTATCCATTTGGATCCCCTTAAAGTCGAGGCAATCGTGAATCTTCCTCCCCCTGCTACTTTGCGACAATTACAGAGTTTACAGGGGAAAGCTAATTTTCTAAGACGGTTCGTCCCAAACTATGCCGAAGTGGCAAAGGGTTTTACCCAGTTATTGAAGCGTGACACCCCATTCCGATGGGATGCAATAGCCGAGGAGTCTTTTGCTCATCTCAAAACCCTCTTGGTTTCCGCCCCTTTGTTGTGGCCTCCAAATTACCATCGTGACTATACACTCTACTTGGCTGCTGTCGACACCACTATCAGCATGGTTTTGGTTCAGGACGACGATGATGGCATCGAGCATGTCATTTATTATCTTAGTCGTAACTTACTAGATACAGAGACTCGATATGCATATGTCGAGAAGTTGGCTCTTGCCGCAGTCTGCCCCGTCCAACGCTTCCGTCACTACATTCTGTTGCGTACTACTACAGTGATTTTAGATTGTAACCCCATGACCTACATTCTTTCACGACAATTGCTAGGGGGCAAATACTCAAAGTGGATCGTGATCCTCCAAGAGTTCGACTTGGAATTTACTGCGGCCAAGTCCAAGAAATCACTCGTTTTTGCTGAACTTTTGTGCTCTTTACCATCCGTCGCTACTTCCTCGCAGATAGACGAGTCTATTCCAGATGAAACTCTTTTCCTTATCAGCACCCTTGATCCATGGTATGGGGACATAATTGTCTATTTGCAGACGTCCTCCTTCCGCCCCGAGACCTCGAAAGATGCTCGTCGACGGATTCGTCACCAAGCTCAGCCATATCGCATAATTGGAGACACCCTGTACCGCCTTGGTGTTGATTCGGTTCTTCGTCGATGCTTAACCTTCGAAGAAGCTGAAAGAGTTCTAAATGATTGCCACTCCGGTGCTTGTGGCGGTCACATGTCTGGATATGCCACCGCACAAAAGATCCTCTGTGCTGGCTACTTCTGGCCTTCCATTTTCAAGGATTGCATTCTTGTCGTCCGTTCTTGTCACAAATGTCAGATTTACCAACGGAAGATGCATGCGCCTGCTGCCCTGCTGCACCCCATTGTGACCGTAGGCCCCTTTGCCAAATGGGGCATCGATTATGTGACATGTAACCCTCGCTCGGCCGGGGGGCATGGTTACATCATCATTGCTGTAGATTACTTTACAAAATGGGCCGAGGCGATGCCCACATTGTCGGAAGAGGGTCATACCGCGGCACAGTTTCTATTCAACCATGTTATTTCTCGGTTCGGGGTTCCACAAGCCATTGTCACCGATCACGGAAAACATTTCCGTAATCATATGATGGCCGAGTTGACAACCCAACTAGGACTTAGGCATGTTAGTTCCACTCCGTACTATCCTCAGGCGAACGGTCAAGTGGAAGCTGTGAACAAGGTCTTGGTCACGATGCTTCAAAGAACTGTTGGCATGCACAAGTCTAGTTGGCATTTGATGTTGTTCTCCACTTTGTGGGCCTACCGGACTTCCGTGAAGGACGCCACCTGTTTCACCCCTTTTCAGTTAGTATATGGACTGGAGGCAACCCTTCCCATTGAGTGTGAGATTCCTTCACTCAAATTAGCTGTCGAGTTACTCCCCGATACTGCTCTTGTAGAAGAGCGGCTTCTTTACTTGGAACGACTGGATGAGACACGTCGTCTAGCCTCCCTAGCTATTGAAGCTCAAAAGAAGCGAGTGAAAACTCACTTCAATAACTCTGTTGATCCTTGCTCTTTCATCAAGGGAGATCTAGTACTGCTCTACGATCAAGCTAATGATAAGCTGGGAGCAGGAAAACTCGAGCCAATGTGGCATAGGCCCTATATCATAAAAAGAGTTCTACAAAAAGGTGCCTATGAGTTGATAGATTATGAAGGCAATCCCCTGGATAGGCCCCGCAATGGGTTGTATCTTAAGAAATATTATGCCTGAGTCCAGGCACTCTCTCGTTCATTTTTTACATGCATATGCTTTTTTACAGTGTGTTGTGTGTGTGCATGTTTATTTGATTTTTGTCTTAGTGTGTCGGCGTGATTGCTACTTATTGTGTCTTTTTGCTTCTTGAACAGATGTCTGGATCAACTTACGTTGGTTTCGCTGATGGTGCTTCCCGCAGTACTCGCAATCTGTCATCTGCGGCATGGGTGATCTACGATCCTCATGGTGAGTTAGTAGATATTCAAGGAGTGTGTCTGGGTTGTACAACAAACAATGTGGCTGAATATAGTGCTGTAATTGAATTATTAGCTGAGGCGATTAACCTTGGAATCCGCTCATTGGTTGTAAACTTAGATTCGCAGCTTGTAGTCCACCAGCTCAACGGACGATATTCCGTCAGAATAATCGTATTTTAAGGTTGTATTTACGTGTTAAGTTATTGGAAAGAGATTTTGATTACATTACTTATCATCAATTCCAAGAAGACTTAATGCAGTAACCGATGCATTGGCTAATTATGTATTGGACAGACATTTGCGTAATATGTAAATCAACAAAACATGAGAAGCATAAGATAAAATAAAAACACCATGTATGTATATATATATCGTGTGGCGCACTAAGGCGCTCAAAAATAAGTGTACATGTCTAAAGTAAAGCCGACATCCTCAGTACATCTGAGACGTATGTCTCTCAAAAACATCAGTGGAAAATGAATCCTAGGCATCTACTATGGTAGGTTATGCTCTCTGTAGCATGCCACTGCTCGTGCTACCTGCCTCAAAAGGTGGTGCATCCTGGGTTCCACCCCCACTGTATGAATCTGAGAAGCTATGGGGACCTTCTTGATCCCCTGGTAATCTGGCACCCCTGCCAGTAAGCCCTCAAGGTTGTGCACCACAGTCTCCATCATGTCGCCTACTAGAGGAGCCAGGGCCAGGACCCCAGCGCCTTGTCCCTCTCTCCGTGCCTCCGGAGCCAGACCAAGGGGTCTCGTGGGTCCCACATCTGCATATCATAGCGTTTATTAGGACATGTACATGAAAAAATTTAAAAACATTACAAAAGATAAAAAATCAAAAAGAGATCAAGTGTTTTACCTCCATCATCCCAATGCTCTCCCGCAGGCAGTGGCATGTCGGGATCACCGCGGAAATCTATACCAGCATATGGCCAGTCCTCGACGAAGATGACCTGGTGATCCAACCACTCTCGAAAGAAGACACCCCATGACACTGAGCGGCCGCCACCTCCATGCAGCATGACCCGGGCCCATCGAGTTGCCCTCATCTCCCGTGGACTGCTAGGCGGATCCACAACCATATCCTGCAGCTGTAAAGCCGACACCCGCTCAAACATGAGCGGAAGTAAGAGTGACCCATAGCTGACTGTTTCGACTCTCCACGTCGACAGTTGCTTAGTTGCCTCTTCATGTTGGCCGTCACCGCTGCTGCCCAGTTGAATACAGTGGGCTGAAGACACTCAAGAGGTAGTAGTAGATGGGCCTTTGAGGCCTCGTGATTGGCCAAACTCCCCCTGCCCGGGTCACCATGAAGAGTATGGTGTGAAGGACCATGTCACCGTCACCCACTGATAGAATGCTCACCTTTCCACTCCGTGTTTTATGCGCCTGTGGACACACCCGAGTTATGAGCTGGTCAAGCGTCTCACCGCTGGGCCGTTGCCCCTCCAGAATGGGCATCACACCCCGCCGTGACAACCTAGTCAAAAAGTAGATATCCGTGTAATCGAACTCGATGTCACGACCTCGGATCGTGAATTTGCCGTCAACTGGGTTCCAAGCTCTGATCAAGAGCTCCAAAAGGTCAGGCTGTGCTCTCAGGCGTGGAGTGAGGAAAAATTTGAGGAAACCGCATGCCCGCATTGCATTTCGGCATCCCGCATTGGCATAAGCGGCTATATCTTTGTTATCGTGAGCCCTCTCTTGCCACATAAACGCCATTGTGTCCTGCATGACCACCAAGAAACAGTAGAGTGCTAACCATTGAAGTTCCTCCGTTCAAAAACTTAAAAATTAAACTTCGCGGCGCCAGCGCGACTGTTTTTAAAACAGTCGCGCTGATCATCACGCCTCTGTGTTTTTTCCTTTGGTCAGCACGGAAGCACATGTGTTTTCCGCGCTGACCCAGGAGGTGGTGTGTGTAAAATAAATCGATCAGCGCGGAACCAACGTGCGAATCCGCGCTGACCAAGAGCGCATCAACAGTCAAAAAATTCGGCCAAACGGCCAAATTCCACCGTGGGAATGCTCCAAAAAGGACTCAAAATAAGGCACAGGGCAAGAGGAACCTACCTGGAACAAGCTGCTGGATGAATGGTGTCCGCACGGGATGGAATTCGCTCTGTCAACTTCACAGCTTTACAACGTTCTCCAAGGCTCCAAATGGTAACAATGGTAAAAAATGATTTTTACCCCCCTATTTATGGTAAAAAATTCTTAATTGACTTTATAAAAGTGGGTTTTTGTCATGCTTTACCATAGATTTAGTGTTAATGTCACTATGGTATGCCTTTATACATGTTTTTCTATGTTTTTAACATGTCGAACAGATTTACGCGGGTGGTTTTCTTGTGCAGGTTCTCGAAGCTGGCGAAGCCATAATGGTTCTATATACACTTGGTCCCAAAAAAATGTCGTCTTTAAGCTCTTTTCCGACATAAAGCAAGAAAAGATAGCCGAGCCCCCTTTCAGCTCGTCAAAAGGAACGAGAGGCGGTCGCTTTTGAAGCTCTTTTTTCGACCATTTAAATTAACAAAGATCGCCAGGTGTTTGTCGTTTCACACTCGTTATTGGCTCTAAAACGACGTGCTTCTGACCGATTTTTTACTTTTTCGGGTCGAAGTCACTATTTACGAAAAGTACTCCTCGATCGTAATGATTGGGTGGTTCTTTCGAGCATCGTTTTATACTTTTTTGGGCTCGAGAGACACAACTTTATGAAAAAGGACCCTCCCAGAGTTTTCTTTTCTGCTGTCTTTTCAGAATCTCTAAACAAGAAAAGGCGCCGAGTTCTTCCTTTGTCAGACTCGTTAAAACTTAATGACATTGAATTCCGTCGAAATGACGCTCCTCAAGCATATGCTATCCTCGTCAAGCTTGTCATCCAAAAATAACCGGGGTACTCGCCAGAAATGGTGGGGGAAATAAAGGAATCGTAATCGTCGTCATCGGTAGTATGTCGCTCTTGAACATGGCACTGTTTGCATTCGTGTCTAGGTGGGGACATCTCATCTCGTTTCACATTTGCCTCCATGGGTTTGGGTTATCCTATTTGACCGTTCATCTGCTCATCGTCTTGTCATCACGACCCCTGATCATTTGACCTCAAATACTGCCAAATCCGTCGTTGTGCCGCCGATATGTTCAAGAGAAGTTGGCCTCTGCAAGTATAACCTCCCTACGATATCTCACACAAAACATATTGTCTCTTTCCGTCTCGTGTCGATGATGTGGGAAACATTATGGCCCACCTTCAACGAAGATCACTTCCTGTCGACTTCAGCTCATTATCCGGGAAGGTGACCTAGAGACTCCCTTCAGGTACCTTGGAGCCTGCATGCCTCAATGGTAGGTTCTTCGTGTTCGACGCGAGGTTTTTATCATTGGCCTCCGATCGGATGACTCTACGGGTGTTCGACACTGGCTCATTCATTCACACGCCATGGATTGTACCTATAGTACCTGAGGACCATCGTCATTATTGGTGGCACCTCTCGCGTCTGTTAACAACTTTCGTCATTGGCTGGTAATCAGACAATGTTCAAGCATGTTTGACTTCGACTCCTGTATTCACATGTTTGGATTTGTACTTCGTTGGGGTTTGGATGGAGTGTAAGACCCTGGTTCTAGTCTGTTGCGAACGAGGCTGCGATTTTGTGGATCATTATTACATGACTCATTGATGGATGGCTGCACCCATACCTGAGTCTTTTAGGATGGCTGCGACCACACCTTTTTATCATCATGGTCTCTTCAGCTGGGTGGCTGCGTCCATACCACAGACCTTCTTCGTATGTCTTTTGGATGGCTGCTCCCATGCCTAGACTACATGTAATTGAGATATCAGTTGTACCTACGTGTAGGTTCTTCCTGGTGGTGTTCCGGTTTAGCAGTTTTGTAAAGCATTTCACCCCTCCCACTCTCTCGGGCTTCATGCTTTAGGGGGCACCTGTTACACAGTAATTTGTCACTGTCTCCCTGTCAGTCTCCATACTGTGTCATGAAATCAAATCCATCATGCTCATGCTCTCTGAATTGGCCAAATAACCCTCTATGCCAAAGTTTATTTGATCATCGCGACTGTTATTGAAATAACCGTGCTGATTAGCGACTTCTAGTACAGCTGCTGCACTGCCAACGCGGAAGCACATGGGTTTTCCGCGCTGGTCGAATTTCATAGCCAGCACATCCTCTATTTGTATTAAGTCGCGCTGACATAGCCTCCTCCATTATTGAGATGCGACGTCAGCGCGCCAGTCCAGTTGTACACCCGCGCTGATCCTGTTTGGGCGAGTTTTTTCTAACAGCCAGCCTTCCAGATGACTCCAGACCTGGTTGTTGGCCTTGTGAATGTCACCCTCCCTTCTATGGCATGTCTGTTCATCATATGAGCCACCTTTCTTGGAGATAAGCTTATCCTTCCACCATTCATGGAGACTCCTCCTATATAAGCCTCCACCATTGCCATGAGCAGCTGGTTTTTGGGATATAGTTTTTGACATAGAGGAATTCATAGTGTTTTAGTGCTGCTCCTAATAGGAAGTTGGTGTGTTAAGTGTGGATTGCTAGAGAGCTTAAGGAAGGTTGTGAAGTCTTGTTGCCTTGTGTGAGAGAGAGAGTTGTTTGTCTTGGGAGATCTACCTCCAAGGTTGAATGCTTATGAGACTTGCTGGCTGGACCCTCTTGAGAAGGACTCAGCGTCAGAATATTGGTTGTACCTTTCTCTGTTTTTGATTAATAAAATATAGATGACTACTGTTATGGTTCCATTCTCATTTGTCTTGTAATGGTTAATGTGAATTACATCCTTTCTAACTGATGTATAGTTGCTTTTACTAGATTTCACGCTTGTGTTTGTTTTCTCTTTGCATGTGTAGGTGTCCATCCACGAGGATAGTGGAGGATCGTGACCGACCAGAGCAAAGGAGCGAGAGCGGCATCTCTTCATCAAACAATAGCGCTGGAATCCAAGTAGGTGTTCATTTCCCACTTTTTAATTGCAACTAGGAGCTTGCATAGTAGCATTGATTGATTGTTGCTAGACCCGTTCTGGGCTAGTAGGGATCGCCTCTATCTGTAGAGGGGATTTACCTCTCCAACATGGAGTGTCACGCTTAAGGAGACGTGTGTAACCTTTGGAAACCTTGGCATAGTTAGGGATAAAACAATGTAGGAAATTAGCCTTCCCCTACAAAATATGCAACTGATGCAAAGAAGCAGGAGGCAGGTGATTCAGAATAGCTTTGACCTTGAGTGGATCAAGATGAATACCCTCCTTAGAAATGACAAACCCAAGGAGACTACTAGATTCGACGCAGAAGACACATTTGTGTGGGTTGAGACGAACATAGTAATGTCTACAACGAAGAAAAATTTGGCGGAGGTGGTTCTGATGGTCTATGCATTTAGCTGAATGAGCCAGAAGATCATCCAAATAAGGCTGAAAAATGTGTCTGATGTCATGAAAAGCATAGGAAATTGCTCGTTGGAAAGTTAAACCTGCATTCTTCGGACCAAAAGGGAGTTTTTTGTAAGCAAGAGTAACCCACGGATAGATAAAGGCAGTTTTGTGCTGATCGGTAGGCGAAATATTGATCTGGTTGTAGCCAGAAAAGCCGTCCATAAAAGAGAATATCTCACTCCTAGCACAGTCATCGATAAGCTGGTCAATAAACGGAGTAGGATAGTTATCTTTCAGACATGTGCGATTAATGTCACGATAATGAACAAAAACCCTAATAGTGCCTTGCTTTTTGGTCACAGGGACAATATTAGATACCTAGTCTGTCAGTGGAATAAGGTAAATGAACCCAAGCTTGAGCAATTTTTTGACTTCGCCCTTAATGGCAGTTGGTTTTCTTGGGTGCATGGGATGTAAACGTTGACGAACTGGTTTTGCGTCAGGATACATAGGTGTCTCATGTACCACAATACTCAGATCAATACCGGGCATTTCTTCATATGACCAGGTGAACACATCGCGAAACTCTTAGAAGAGATTGGTGTAACGATGGATCTCTTCAGGAGAACAAGTCACTCCAATTGGAATATTCTCAACAAACCCTAGTTTAACAGAGATTTCGATGGGCATGGTTTGTGTAATATTTACCATATTCCCTTAAAAAAAGACCTCATGAGCAAGGATGGGTGTCTGAAGTGACTGAGAAGGAACATGGGAAGCAAACTTATCTAGATAGGCAGTCATGGCCTCATAGCCTGGGAGAAATGAGGAACATTGATGATTACCGACCCAAGGAGGGTCTTCAAAAGACATAGTCTCAAGAATAGCGTCATCGGAAGGAAACATTTCTCTTAACGGATACATAGAAGCAATATCTCCAAGCCAAGGGGATTGCACATATGTGTTGAGAGATCTACTCGAAGGAGTAGAGTCAGAAGATGAAACCAAAGCCGAAATGATTTCAACATAGTTGAGCTCTGTAGGGCTCAACAACATAACATCACCCCATGAATCCACCTGATCGAAGGGGGGAATCACCCAGGGATAAGGATTGATAGAGATCATATTGACAAAGGCAACATTAGGAGGTGGGAGTGGAAAAATGCCCATAAGGGCAAGATTGATAAAGAGTCCAACACCCACACTCTCATAGGGAATACTGATATGCTCCATAAATGGAACATTGCTATCTGAGGAAGAGGAAGCGAAGAAGGACAACTGATCGATTGTAACATTCTTTCCCTGATGAGGAAAATGGAGCACACAGAATAATGACGAAACCATGACACACATTTCTTAGGTATAGCTTCGACCCAACAGAAGGTTGTAAGTTAGATTAGTATCAACAACTTCGAATTCGACGTCGACCGTCTTCCCTTCCAAGGTGATAGGCAAGCGCAAGAGAATACCAAATGGATGAGAATCTCTTCCATCAAATGCTTCCAATGTATTGGGAGATTGACTCAAAGATGGGGAACCGATGGCCTTCCAACAAGAAACAAACATGATGCAAGTTGAGGCTCCTTCATCAATAACAGTGTGATGAATATTATTTGAGTTAATATGACTTGGATGAGAAAAGCGATTTGATGAGGCAAACACAACACATGATTTTCAATATTGAATGTAGTTAACTCGGAATCAACCAGATCAATGCCACCAATGGTGGATAGTAGAGACTTCCTTTGGGGAGGACAACTCTAGAGAACCTCCAATGTGAACATAGCCTAAGGAGCTTGGGATAGGTCTTCGACAATACTATAGTGCTGCACGACATGAGCATTGGGGTTATAAGAAGATTTCCATAGAACTCCCTTAGTAGGTAGTCTAATGACATACTTGGTGCTGGGCCGTTCAATATGAAGAGGGCCAGAACTAGAAAAAGGAAGTTAGAAGGTATTTCAGGCTCCTTCCCAGCGGATGAAGCATAATATTTCGATCGAGTACTCATATGAATAGGGATAGTCCTAGACATAAAGACTGGGAACCAAATGAGGAAGAGGATTTTGGGTTGGTCCACCACCATTTGAGTTTGTTGGGAGGGAAAAGGCTCTTTAAGTACATTAGGAGTCCCCGAAGTCCCCTTAAGCAAATGACTAACCTCAGACCATCTAGGATAGTCCTTAGTGTAGTGATCCTCATGACATATAAGACAAGGATACTTAGGTTTGTGTTTAGAACCATCATCAGCAAGAGTCTTAGGAGGTTCTTGCTTTGGTGCATCAACCTTATTTTTACCTTTCCCTTTCTTCTTACCTTTCGAAGTTTTCTCTGCCGTGGTAGACTGAATGACATTAAATTCTAAGGTTTTCCCAGAATTAGACGAAGAATGAGAATCATTTTCAACAGGAGTAGTATATTTTTTCTTTGCAGGGGTAGTGGAAGAGTTTTGAGAAGATTGAGCAACGGAACCAATAACACTGTCAAAAGAGGGAGTCAAAGGGATGGGGCTTTAGAATTTCTAGGTTGTGGAGCATCAGGCAAGACATCATAAAGCGTGCCAAATTGGGAATATACCAAATCAAGACACTGAGAATGCACGATGGCTTTGTCTTCAGTGACACATGCCCCCATAGCAATATCTCGGGCTATTGGATTGAAAAAAGAGGTAGTAAACCAGTTAGTCAGTAGCTGATCACAGATCCAGAACTTGATCAAGCAGTGACACCTTCTCCATTCATGAATATGATCAGAGATATGGGTAGCCATGTCCTGTTTCAGAGAAGTGAGGAGCTATGTTCCTGTTTCATAACAAATTGGTAACTGAAAATGGGTGAGAAATGCCATCGCAAGAGAGTTATAGTCTTGGAAAGTTCCACGAGAGAAATCAATATACCATTTCACAGCAGAATCAGTAAGAGTCCTCTGGAAAAGATGGAGAGAGATAGAATTGTCAAGCCAGGAATTAGATGAACACCAAAGGTGATAGTCATAACATGTGCTTGGGGATCTTCTCCAGCTTTGTCTTCAAATTTAGGAAAATCACCGAGAATCTTGGTCGGAACTGGTGGCCAATATGGATTATGAGGTATAGGGTCATTTGTCAACTTCGACACATCGGGTAGTTCCAAAGTTGCAAGAAAAGGTAATTGAGGGTTGAATGACATCATGGGCCTATGATAAGGGCTAGTGTTAGGGTTCCAACCAGAGCCTTGTTGTCCCCATGGATTTTTTCCATAAGGGTTATAGTTGGGTGGGTTAACACCATAACCTGGTTGTTAACCCGACTTTTGACCGACAACAAACCATTGGTTACAAACTTGACCAACAGGGGCAACATATGGCTGTTGAAAATTCTGATAAGGATTAACTTGAGGTTGCT
Source organism: Pinus taeda (assembly GCA_000404065.3). Lineage (NCBI taxonomy): Eukaryota > Viridiplantae > Streptophyta > Pinopsida > Pinales > Pinaceae > Pinus > Pinus taeda. The sequence continues at coordinate 56,929 of APFE030474184.1, read as the reverse complement.
GATAGTTCTGATAAGGAGTACCCTTTGGTTGCCCTTGGGGTTGCTGAGGTACTTGGAGACTGTATTGCGGCTGAGGTCTAAATTGTGCCTAGGGCCTAGGTTGCATCTGATAAACAGGTTGGGCTTGGAAGCCAACCTGAGTCTGGGGACCGGGTTGCGTTTGGAGTCTAGCTTGAGTCTGGAGACCAGGTTGAGCTTGGGAACCAACTTGCGTTTGAGTGCCAGGTTGACTCAGAGTTGGATTGACTTGACTAGACTGATGTCCTTGTTGGAACTGAAATTGACCCAACTAACCAGAAGGTTGGCCTTGTTGGGACTGAGGTTGACCTATCTGACTAGAAGGTTGGCCTTGCTGGGAAACAGGTTGGCCTTGTTGAAATTGAGGCTGACCAAGATGACCAGAAGGTTGTCCTTGCTAGGCAATAGGTTGGTCTTGTTGAAATTGAGGCTGACCAAACTGACCAGAAGGTTTTCCTTGCTGGGAAACAGGTTGGTCTTGCTAAAATTGAGGCTGACCTAGCTAACCAGAAGGTTGTCCTGAATAAACAAACGAGGAACCTGTGGAGCCCAAAGCTTGTCCCTGAAAGGGTTGTCCTTGCAAGCCCAAAGGTTGTCCTTGAAAAGGTTTCCCTTGCAAGCCTGAAGGTTGTCCTTATGGGCCATGGTAACTCGTGTGATTCCAGGCAACCGAAAGCGGAACGTAATTCTCAACTAGGACCACCTAAGGAAGAGACCCAGTGTAATAAATATCAGCTCCACAATGATAATAGTAGTGTGGAGGGTTATGTGGAACATACAAAAGTTGAGAACCTAGAGGGTTAGAAGTTGGCTTTTGAAGAGAAAACATATACTTCTCATATGAAAATCCTGCCGAAATGGAATTTGAAGAGATCAGTACATTAACCGTAGGTTGCCTGAATCTGGACACCAGAGGCGAAGGACTATTGCCAACGGGTCTGAAAGATATCCTAGTAACAATAATAAATACTGAAGATGTGATAACTGCACTAATAGGAGGGGCTGTAGATGCCATACACATGGTGGGTATTGATGGAACAGACGTAACTAATGTAACCTATGTCTAAGGAATGGAAGTCAAAGCTGACTGAGTAGACATGAAAGGTCCTGAAGTTGGAATTGTAGTACGAGACCATATAGAGCTATGATGTAGAGATGTAGAACCAAGTATGTTAGCCAGAGCATGAAAGCGAAGTGGTAACGAAACATTTGGAGCGGTGTGGACAGGGAAACCTTCCAGAGGAAACTAATGTTCCCCAGTCGACACAAGGCTCTCTTGACTGCTAACAAGACTTGACTCGTCCATGTCGGAAGAAGCCATAGGGATAAAAGCACTAGGAAGAGTAGACGAAAGATCCTCGTCTAAAGAGTCCAATTGATATCAAAAGGTTCCTCACTCAGAGCTTGAGAGGCGAGAGGCTGAACACTTGGAACAATAAGAAGAGTACTAGTAATAGACGATACCTCAGAAGAGACAGGAGAAAGGGGCTCTTTGTCACTTGGTAAGGATGATGGATTTGGTGAGTCCGCCAGTATGGCCTAAACTCAAAGGTCTGGGAGAGAAGATATAATCTATAGGGTTGAAAAAAACTTTCAAGATATTATTCACGACGTGGCCATGATTAACATGTAAGAGATTATCGTGGACAAATAAATATTATGACATCAAAACGAAACTTTGCCTTTTCATGTTTAAAGAATCGAGAAAAAGGACAAAAGGTGATTCTAGTCTCTGTCGAAGTTTAATGAGCCTAAAATAAAAAGTTCTCAGATGATCCTTTTACTTTTAAAGAGTCGAAAAGGAATGACAGTGACTACTCTGGAGTTCTAGGCAAAAGGTTTACCAGACAATTCGTAAAACTGCATATACATCTTGGTAATAAAATGAAAGAGAAATGACCAAGGACTTCCCATACGACAGTCAATATTCTCGAATGCTGTGTTCGGTGCATTACGATTCATAAGGTAGTAGACTCGGCTTCCTATGGATAATAGGATGATAAACTAGTGGGGTCTCCCAACATATACACGATGGTATAGGGAGCACAAATCCATACTAGCATCTATTGAATCACAAAAGGAGGAATCACCCAACCTCAGTGAAAACAATAACAACTAGGTTTAATGACGTTGGAACATGTCTCTAGCCTAGACCTCTAGATATGTGAGAGTTAGGTTCCAATGCATTTTTAAGTTTATTCAATAAATTTTAACAGTTAATCTTGAATTAAGTCTCTGTTTTAAGGTCCTATCGAATGTATCTTCAAAACTCCTAGAATGCAACTAAATGAGCAAAAACACCATTTTCGTTGGATGAACAACTAGCTAAGGAAGAGTGAGAGGTTCAATGCACAACAACTGAATGGCACAAAAGCAAACCAATTAAGGAAAAAATGAATACTTCTACCATTTACTCAAACTTGCAAGCAATCTAAACAAGAAAATGGAAAACACACTTTTTGCTTTTCAATAGCTTAATCTCAAGAATCTACTAATGCAAAAAATCGTCTTTCAAATCTTAATACAAGATGAATGTAATTTTTTTAATTTTTTAAAAATGAATGACAAACAGTGAATAAGAAGAAGCCTCAAATAAAGTGATATATTATGCCAAGAAGAGCCTAAAGATCCCAATGAATGAGTGACCTAAGCAAACTAATCATTCAAGAAATCCTAAGGTATTTAGGTCACACGGTTCAAGAGGAAGGATTCCAAAAGACTTGGAACCCCAGAATCAAAAATTCTAACAACCAACACTTCTGATACAATAAAGAGGCAAAAAACAAGCTCAAAGGATAGAACACACTGGCCAATCAACCAACAAACTTCAATATTAAAACTTACAGGAATTGTCGCCAGTATAAAACTAACAACATACGCCAACAATAAATTGTCACACCCCTCTAACTAAGAACTTTGTGACGTCATCGTGAAAGTACACCAGTTAGCTGCGCCGAGCCAATTTCAGGACTCGTCACGACTGTTAGGTAATTAATCGCGTCAGACAGTAAAAGGTGCAACCTAGGAAGCAACACAGGTGCGATTACTTCGTGACTGTCAGAACATAAAAAGTGATGACCTCAGATCAAAGGAAAAAAACAAAAGTTTGGCTAAGGCAAGGCCAAATTTATCACTTATGAGAGTGGGAAGACTACAAGAGTAGTCTAACAACCTCCAGAATAGAGCATGCTATCCGAACAATAAGGGAAACAATAAACAAACAAAACCAAATAACACAAAAGACAAAAGACAAGTTCCCCAGTGGAGTTGCCAACTTGTGACACAAGCAAGTTCCCTCTATGGACAGAGGCAACCCCTTTAGCCCTAGAGTGGGTCTAGTCACTGCAAAGGCATTACCAAAGAAAATTTCCTTAGAAATATGGTTTTATGAAGGCCTACCTTTAGTTCGTTGTTCGATGAAGTCCTCATATTGTTGCTCCATATCTTGTTCTTCTAGTAACTTATACCTGAAAACAACATGTAGAGAAACACCACAAACATAATAGAAAACAACCAAACAATCTACTTGAAGAGTCAAGGAACCTCAAGCTATCGACATACAATTCAACATATGATATAGGAAACAAGCTATTGATTTGTATTAATATTAATGAAAGTAAAACTTACAACTGAGCCTTGACATCGTAAGTCTCCTCGAAGGGTCCTGTCGGCATGTCTTTTTAAGCATTCACTTGTGAACCATCTCCCAAGGGAACAAATGAATCTCTCTTTATTTCAAAAGGTTGATGCTAGAAAGTTCTCAAACCAACTCTACTCAAACATCTCTCAAGACAAAATACATGTGAGGATACTTCCACACTACGATAACACTCTTTACCTCTACTCCTCTCTTAGAAACCTGAAGCTACCAAATTGCATCTAGCTATCATCAATTTACATACAAGCTAGCTGATCTCATTCATGGAGGAGACATTTATAGGAGGGAGAGGTTCCATAAGAGATGGGAGGAAGAGCTTATCTCTTAGGGAATTGCACAAAAATGTGGAACAACTATCCCAAAGGAGAGAAGCGAGCTCATCTGACCCAACAACCATCCCTGGGACCGCCCATGAAGTAATTTCATCTCAAAGCTTCGACGAGTTGTTGAAAAACTTGCCAAAAGTATATCTTCGTGGGTGAAACATAGGGACAGAGTGATGACTTCACTAAGGTTAGTGCAAACTTGACCATCTTCATGGATGAGACAAATGATGACCCATGATGAACTAGAAACTTAGGTAAAAATGGGTCTGCTTCAGGGATAATGAACTAAGACATTCTTCCTAAGATTACAAGGAAGGTATTGACACATAATTGACAACATGACACATAATAGATGTCAATAATATTGACCGAAAGTATCCAAGATCATGGAATGCGGGGTCGGTGACAAATTACTGTGTAATAGCCGTACACCATTGGGTGGCTTCACCAAGGACGAGATTTTCTTGTTAACCAACAGTGCCACCTTCCCTACATCATCAAGCCCTTCATGGATAAGGTACTGTGTGATGTTGCTCCTCTTGAAGTTTGTGATGTATTGTTAGGACAACCATACTTGTGTAAGCAAGATGTTGTATATGAACCTAGACCTTACTCTGTGATTCTTACCTTGGCCAACAAGTTGTACATGATACCAGAGGTAGCCCCACCTACTGCCATCTCTTTGATCACTGTAAAGAAATGCAGTAAGATCATTTCACAAAACAAGAAATTTGTTTTCCTTATGATTCACCCTTAGGGAAAGAAGAATGTTGTGGCCACAGTTTCCAGGGAGGGCTCCTATGCACAACAACATCAAATGGACAAGGTTGTGGAGGAGTACATCGATATTTTCACCTCACCTACATGGGTACCTTTGCACTGTCAGGTCAAGCACTCCATCGATCTGACCCCAGGCACGCCACTGCCCAATGGGATGATCTATCAGCGTTATATTCTAGAGAATGATGAGATCAGGAGGTAGATTTAGGAACAATTGCAGAAAGGGCACATCAGGCCAATCTGATCACCTTATGGGAGCCCAATTGTATTGGTACAGAAGAAGGATGGGACTTAGAGGCTCTATATTGAATACCAGGCATTGAACATGTTATCCTCTACAATGTTCCAGGTTGAAGAGGAGATGGTAACTTCAAACCACTTGCAGTTCAGCAGCTAGCCCTGCTAAACCAGAGAGGGATCTCTATAAGGATTTCATAGTCAATGACTAAAAGAGAAATTGATTTTAGGCTAGATATAATAGTTTTAGTTGAGTTTTTGAAAATTTAGGGTTTTTTGATTGCTGGACAAGGGATGAGAAACAAAAATTAGGTTCAGGTCTCAGAGGCTTGCAGTAGCAGGCATAAAGAGGAGCAAGATAAAAATGTCTTGTGATGCATTTAAGAATTTGGTCAATGTAGTGTAGGGTCTGAAAATCTTAGAAGGTCATAATGAGCATGTTACCATGAATTCATTAATCTAGGAGAAGAAATACACAAACATGATTTTCGACATAAACAGAGCTTTGAATATAAAGAATTATGCTTATATAACTATAAGGAAAATAATTGAGGAGAGAAAAACATGTTAAGAGAGATGGAACCATTCATAAGAAACTGAGATAGAAAGGAAACAACATCACAAACTCACTGCACATGTATAACTGAAAAATAGCTGCAACTACCCCTCGATTAACCGTGTGAAAGCATAAGATACAAGTCCTCTCCTCTGAAGTCCAACCCTTCTCTTTGAATGAGAAATTATACATAGACTCAAACAAATAGCTTCCCCACCTTCTGGGGTTGAATCCGTAAGTGGTGGAACAATTTCCAAGAATCTCTCAACCAACAAGTGAGAGTGAGAAGGTCAAAAACAAACTCTTCTCTTAGACTTTGATTTGAGTTTTTCTTCATTTATGAGGCCTAATTAACCATAAAAACAACCTATCATGCCTATTTTTTCATGATCACATCATCTAGACTTTGAATTATTGAATTTACATAATTAAGTTACCTTTGACCAAGTCAAACTCAAAAACTGAGAAATTACATAGTGGAAATTTTAATTGAAAACTCAGAAAATTGCAGAAGCGCAGTGCCAAATTTGAGGCCAATTTTAGGTGCTTTTATGAAGTCAAATTTTCAATCTGAGAGAATAGTCAACTAGACTTGCCTATATGGTTTCTAGAACATCTTGAATTTTTTAAAATGACCCATGGGAAAGCCTTCAAAAATTGATTCTCCTAAGGTGTCTCCAAAAGTGCAATGCTTGTCAAAAAGAGGGGCAAAATGTTGATTTTTGATCCCTTTTCCTCATTTTTCTCAAAATCTAAGTCCTATATGAGAAATCTGATGAAATTTGTTTTTAGAGGAGGCCACTAGATTTCAAAAAATGTAATCCACTTGTCATTTGGATCCCCGAGGAAAAAGCGCAGCGCCTTCTGTGACTAGTGCAATTTCTGAGTTTTGCACCAAAATTCACCAAAAACCAAAAATGCTTAGAAAAATCCCAAAATTGGTCTAGAAGTTCCAAATGAGGTATATTATGCTCTCATGGATGATTCAATAATAATCTCCAAGTTCTCCCTCTCATTTTAGTCTTTTAGGGTTTCCTTTACCTTGTTTTTCATTTGCTTGAGCTTGATGTTGCCAATCATGTTTATGGTTTGGTAATGGTGGGCCATGTGCCTCAATAGTTGGTTGTCCTAGTTAGCCTTGTCAAGAAGCTATTCTAGATGTCCATTTACCTTACCTAGCCAATACTCTATGTCTTCACTAATTTTATGTCTTCACTAATTTCCAAATCAATTATGTGTTCAATGTCCAAGTCTTCATCTAGTAGGTTTTGTTCTTTTTCTTTATTCAATGCCCTTTTGAGATCCTTTGTCCTTGGCTTCTTCTTTCCAAACCGCTTTTCTTGTTCATCATGCTCATCATGCTCTAACGCTACTTTACCTTTGTCTCCATGCTACAACATCTTGGATTACTCTTTCTCCATGATTAGCGTTTTGGCCTTGAGTTGACTGTTTTCTTGCTCAAGGAAATAAATGATGAATCTGGCCCTTGCCAAATTGCCTATGAGTTCTCTGATTTTGGAATCCTTCTCCTTGATAACTTGTTGAAATTTTGAAGGTTCATCTGCTACCTCCAAGTCAACTAGTTCAAAATCATGCTCATTTAGCTCCTCATCATGTAAATGTGATCCTTGTTGTGCCGATGTAGAAGGCTTGGCCCTTTTCTCAACTTGAGAAGTAAACACAAGCTTTTTTCCTCTCTGATATATTTTAGTCACCTCAGGTCTAGGTGCCTTGGGAACCTCCTCTAATTGCTTGATGACCCTACCTCCATATGCTGTGCTAATATGTCTTGAGGATGGCTTGAAGAATTATTTTCATGCCATTGCAAAGCTATTTCAATGAAGGTATCCCATGCCATGTTCTTTTCTGCCAACTGATGGAGGACTACAACCTTTATCAAACTGTGATGAAAAAGGCTAGGGAAATGCTCTTTACTTTTCATATGCACCTTTTCAGACATTTTGATAAGACTTATACACAATTAGTTACACATGTTTGAGAGGTTTCAGAGCTGTGAAATGCATTAGCAACCTAATGTGGTATCCATACAATATGGAAAATCTCCCCTCAAAGGTGAAAAAATTCATTACAACCTTCATCAGTGGTGCATTGATTTGAAATGGGGCACTAAAGGCTTCTTGTCTAACTTACAAGAACCTCTACCACTCCAAAGCTTATTTATTCCCAAGATCTTATGATTAACCAATTGCGGAATTAATAATGCTTGAAATAGGTGTATGCTGGTGTTTGCTTTTAAAATGTTTATGTGCTTTAAGTTCTATTGCTTATTCTGATATTTAAATACATGTAACAATAAATAATGCAATAAATAAACAAACACATAAGACAACAATATAATATGGAGTTCACCCTAATATCTTAGGTTATGTCTCCTTGAGCTCTAGTCAAATCAATTAGGCTCTTTGGGATTATGGTAATCTTTCTTTTACAAGTTTCACACTCAACTCCATTGGTTTACAATGAACCTATGGGTTTAGAATACCGTCTTACCCCTAGCTGTCCATACTCTGCAGATAGATCTAGGTTTCTCTGGACTGGACTCTTTCAATTAGTGTTCTGAGCTATCTTGAGCTCTAGCTTGCACCAACTCCCTCAGAATACTCTTAATTGTCTCTGGAACTCCTTATTTTGTCTTCAACACACTTTGGACACCAGAAACAATTGGATCATTTGATCTCTTTGCTGTTCTGAAACTTCATTATAGCTCCATGGCTCTTAGAAGTCTTCAGGATTTTTTGAACTCCATCTCAATGGATTCAGCGGTCCCTTACAGTCACCTTGACTATTGGAACCTTGAGAATGAGCACTGGCTGTATTCTTTGCAACTGCCTCCAACCTCTAGCAACCTTTGCTTCTACTCTCAGCTCTGGCTTTGGCTCTAGCTCTTATGAGCTCCTGGGTTTGCTCGACCTCTAAGCGACCCTATTTCAATGATTCTCTCTGTGTTATCTCTCGGCCTCTGCGAATCTCGGCAACCTTCAACAACTTCGAAAATTGAGCTCTTTGTGTATTTGTAACCATTTGGTTACAGTCCTCCATCATGGAAAACCATGCGTTTCCATAAAAGAATCAGTTTCTCATTGCAATGAACTGATGGCCACGGGAAACCCAACCATTCGACCTTCCTCCTACAAAAAGCTCGCGTTTGAACACGTAACGCAATACACAGGGAAAACTGGCAAAAACACATCATTGGAACGTTTAATCAGACTTCATATATATGAAATCACATTTATAAACCTATCGGGTCCGCCATTCTATTGCAAATCACAATTGCATAGGCGTATGGCCAAAAAACCCAATACACAAGAAATACATAGAAATCCCGTAAATCCAGATTTCAAAATTTATGAAATTGTGCTTATAAACTCTATCGGGTCCGCCTTTTATCAGCATATCGCAATCACATAGGTAGGAGGTCAAAACCTCAATATACAGGAAATACAAAGACAATCCGAATAAACGAGATTTCAAATATTATTCAATCACATTTATAAACCTTATGGGGTTCACCTTTTATTGCATGTGATCCAATCTCCAATTGCTCTAATCAGATCCTAACCATTGATCTACGCACCCGATCCAACGTTCCATGTGCAATCGCTAATCGCTTATCTCATTGTGCATTGGCCCTTTGTATCGGGGATCACCGATCAAATCAGGACAGCCCATATTTTTTCCAATCCGACGGTTGATATCACACGTCGCATATCGCTATCGCTATGACTCGGGGGTTCTTTCCATATACCATGGAACATGCCGATGCCGATCTGCTAACACCGATCATTGCATATCGTAATCAGCTTGCCCAGGGTCCCAATATCGCATGGCAGCCCATCTCCGATCCGATATATCGGAGATTGCTATCGGGAGTCCTTAAGGCCTTTGGTCTAAGTCCTCCCTTTGAACCTTCCGATGTGATTTTTCCATAGAAATCCTTTATTTCTCTTAAGTCCCATTTATATAATAAATTACCTCCTTTTCAAAGGACAATGGGAAAACTTCTTTTTGCAATAACTTCTTCATCCAAAGTCCATTTTAGCCCATTCAAATTGTATTAGATTCAGATTGAAAAGATCTATGCAATGGGACTATTTTCAAAATCATCCTTTCACTTTCATTTTCCTTTGTGAGGAATAATTTTAGACTTAGAAGTCTATTCTAGATCCATTTTGGATCACACCTTCCCACTAAAAAGAACTTTTGGTCTCCAAAAGACTGATATAATGATCTGAACAGTAAATGAGAGTACCTCACTCTTTTCTTTCAGCCTCCATACACTTACCTTGCATAGTGCCTCTGAACCAAAGCCTTTGAACACTCCCTTCCTGGATGTGCTTGTCCTCCGGGGAAGAACTATCTTCCTTCTTAACTTCCTATAGAATTCATGCTGAGAAGGTCACAGAAGATAGTTTGAACTTCTTTGCCTTGATCATTGATCCAAGGTGGCTCAAACAAATGTGAAGTTACATCTAATTCACAAAATTTTCATTTGTACCTTTTTGACATATTGTCAAAACAACTGTTAACAACAACAGAAATACAAGCAACAATAGGATGGCCTAAACTCTTGCTTCAACAAAAGAAACAAATTTCACATCTTGTGAACAGCTCGCTATCTTTACATCTGCATACAAATGATTGACTAGATAACAAGCCAACAAAACATTCCTTTAAAACAATTGACCCTTCAAGTCAGCATGCCCTTACATCTTTTTCTACATGCTTTTTCAAGGATGAAACATTTAATCATTATCTCCATCTTGGAGACCAAATCAACCTTTCCCAAGTCAATATTGCATCACATGCATGTCAAAGCAATCAACCCTTCAAGTTAATCACACATACATATTCAAATACAAGGAAATCATCAACATCCCTGTGCTAATGCATATCATGCTTATGCATGCATTTCATCCTTCAACATTTGCTTAAGCACATTGTACTTTCAAAGCTGAAGTGAATATAATTTTGCAGCATTAAAGTGAGTCTCCTACTCAACTTTTTCCATTCACCTTCTTGGTAAAAACCTGAAACTTGAATTCCATTAACAAAGAAATGCAAGTAGATGCATCAAATCAAAAGTCATTCAATCTTAATTGGATAAGAACTCTAACCATTTCTTACCAATCCATTTCAAAGGTAGGACCTTTGTCTACACATCAGCATCAACATGTGAATCATCTTGAAACACATTATTCATGGAAACTTCCTTTCCATTTTTGCCATTTTCTCTTTCCACCTTCTTCAACTTTTGTGGAAGCATTGTTGGATTCAGAGTCCAACATTTTGCAGCAATATGTCCTTGCTTATAGCAATGAGTGCAACACATGTGCATCCTCTTAACGACATGGTTTTCCTTGTCCTGTGGACCTTTGGCTTCTTGCTTCTTTTCCTTCAAAAATTTCCTGTATGTGGCCATTCTCTTCCAACATCTAGAAACAATATGGTTATCCAAACCACAAAAGGAACATGCAATTCTTTTCCCATGCTTATATGGAAATTTACCATGCTAAACATAATCAAAAGGAATATGATTAGAACCAGATTTATACCTTTCTCTTTCACCTTTATTGCCTTCATGAGGAGGTGAATTGAATGAAGAAGTAGCTCCCTTTGGAACACCATCAATCTCTTCAAGTATGTCAAAGATTCCACAACTCTCTGGTTCAAGTGCATGCTGATATACACCTTCTTTCTACAAATCATGCTTCACACTATTGCATTCCCCAAGAATACAATCTTCACATTCTTGAGGTAGAAGACCTGCAATGAAAATCCTTCTTGGAACCATTTCAATGGCCTTCATGGCAGCTTTGGAACTTTCTCCATAAGACTGTCCATAGCCAATACCCAAATACTTAGGCCTTTCCTCAACCATTATTGGCTCAACAATACCTTGTGCATGTTTATCCAAGCCTTTTCCTTCATAGCCCATCTTGGACATTAAATTGGAACCTATTCCTCTCGTATGTTTTTCAAAAGAAATAATATAAACATTCTTAGAGGAAATTGAAGATAGCCTGGAATTATTTACCTCTTCTTCAAGCTGATACTTGAATAAGGCTTCTTTGGAAGCAAAGAGCTGTGTCTCCAACTCATGCATCCTTTCCAGGTTCATATTTTCAATATGAAGTTGTCTCTCCATTTCCTGCAGTTTGTCAGAAAGCAACTGCTTCTCTTCCTCCATGGAATTCAACTTCTCTTTAAGTATGATTCTCTTCCTTCCATCCTCATACATTTCTCGCACCATATCCATCATGATGAACAAGTCTTGCTTCATGTCTTCATCAAAGAATCTTGTGATGAAGGAGGGATTTGAGGATTCACTTGTAGAAGTTGTCATTATGCAAATGAACAAAAGAACTTCAAACAAGGTTAACAAAGAGATTATTCAAGAAACCCTTTGCAACAAACCTCTTATGCTTCAAGGATTGCCTTGAGGTCCTTCGAGATAAGAAGAATGCCTTTAGCCCTTCTTCCTTCTTGTCCTCTCCTGAACTTAACTATCATCATCTTTACCTGACCCTTTACAAAAACCTCTTATTTTGTTTGAGTTTGCAAATAATCAAACAACCAATCAGACAATCAATATTTTGCTCTGTCAATCAAGCATCCTGTTTTGATCAATCAAGCATCAAGCATCAAGCAACTTGCTTCATGATATAACCTGCTCTGGTATAACTTAAGCTTTGATATCACCTTCTTTGAAGGTGGGGTTAATCATCCTTAGGCTCTGATACCACCTGATCTGAAATGGGGCACTAAAGGCTTCTTGTCTAACTTACAAGAACCTCTCCCACTCCAAAGCTTATTTAATCCCAAGATCTTATGATTAACCAATTGCGGAATTAATAATGCTTGAAATAGGTGTATGTTGGTGTTTGTTTTTAAACTGTTTATGTGCTTTAAGTTCTGTTGCTTATGCTAATATTTAAATACATCTAACAGTAAATAATGCAACAAATAAACAAACACATAAGACAACAATATAATATGGGTTTCACCCTAATATCTTAGGTTACATCTCCTTGAGCTCTAGTCAACTCGATTAGGCTCTTTAGGATTATGGTAATATTTATTTTACAAGTTCCACACTCAAATCCATTGGCTTACAAGGAACCTATGGTTTTAGAATACCATCTTACCCCTGGCTATCCATACTCCACAAACAAATCTAGGCTTCTCTGGACTGAACTCCTTCAATTAGTGCTCTGAGTTATCTTGAGCTCTAGCTTGCACCAACTCCCTCAGAATACTCTTAATTGTCTCTAGAACTCCTTCTTCTGTCTTGAACACACTTTGGACACCAGCCACAGTTGGATCATTTGATCTCTTTGTTGTTCTGAAACTTCATTACAGCTCCATGAATTCTTCAGGATTTTTTGAACTCCATCTCAATGGATTCAGCGGTCCCCTACAATCACCTCGACTATTGGAACCTTGAGAATGAGTGCTGGTTCAGTTCTTTGCAACTGCCTCAAAACTCTGACGACCTCTACTTCTGCTCTCAGCTCTGGCTCTTGGCTCTGGCTCTGGCTTTGGCTCTTATGAGCTGCTAGGTTCGCTTGACCTCCAAGCGACCCTCTATCAATGATGCTCTCTGTGTTATCTCTTGGCCTCTACAAATCTCGACAACCTTCAGCAGCTCCGAAAATTGAGCTTTTTGTGTATTTGTAACCATTTGGTTACAATCCTCCATCATGGAAAACCACGCATTTCCACAAAAGAATCAGTTTCCCATTGCAATGAACCGGTGGGCACAGGAAACCCAACCATTCGGCCTTCCTCCTATAGAAAGCTTGCGTTCGAACACATAACACAATACACAGGGAAAACTAATGAAAAAACATCATTGGAGCATTTAATCGGACTTCAAATACATGCAATCGCATCTATAAGCCCATCAGGTCCACCATTCTATCGCAAATCGTAATCGCATAGGCGTATGGCCAAACAACCCAATACATGGGAAATACACAAAAATCCCATAAATCCAGATTTCAAAAGTTACAAAATCGTGCTTATAAACTCTATCGGGTATGCCTTTTATTGGCATATCACAATCACATAGGCGGGAGGTCAAAACCTCAATATACGAGAAATACAAAGAAAATCCGAATAAACTTGATTTCAAATGTTATTCAATCATGTTTATAAACCTTATCGGGTCTGCCTTTTATCGCATGTGATCCGATCTCCGATCACTCCAATTAGATCCTTACCGTTGATCTGCACACCCAATCCAACGATCCATGTGCAATCGCTGATCACTTATCGCATTGTGCATTGGCCCTTTGTATCAAGGATCACCGATCACCGATCGCCGATCAAATCAGGACCGTCCATTCTTTTTCTGATCCAACGATTGATATCACACATCACATATCGCTATCGCTATGACCCAGGGGTTCTTTCCATATACCTAGGAACACGCCAACGCTGATCCGCTGATGCCGATCATCGCATATTGCAATTGGCTCACCCAGGGTCCCAATATCGCATGGTGGCCCATCTCCGATCCAATATATTGAAGATCACTAATCGGGGGTCCTTAAGGCCTTTGGTCTAAGTCCTCCTGTTACACAGTAATTTGTCACCGTTGGTCACCGTCCCTGTTACCCTTGTTTTCGCACATTGGAGGACACATTTATGGACCTGTGACCAGTGACACAACTTAAAAACACTTGCATTGGATTCCCCTGAGTATGAAATTCAAATTCCCTGAAGACACCTTTTGCTGATTATCCCTAAAAAGTGCCCTTTTTCCATTAGCGCGGGTCCACAGTGTCTTACCCACGCCAATGAATTAGTTCCTCAAAAGAGGGCGCGTCTATGGACGCTCTTTCATAGAGCAAAGCCCGCGCCTCCTAAATTTGGTTATGATTTTTAGCCAGCGCGCACTCATATGTTTTTTCCTCTTTGTTCATGGAGTTCTCTGAGGGAAAAATCTCATGGAAGTGGTCGAGTGTCATCTTTTTATCCATGACAATCAAGTTCAGTGGCTATTCTGGGATAATGCTAAATCTTCAGTAGGTGTCCTGATACAATGCATACTCCTTCCTCCTCCATCTATAAATACTGTCCCCCTGCATAACCCAACTAGTTTGCTAGAGCTATTGTGATGCTAAGATATGCTGGAGTGATAGTGAGAATTGAGAAGTATAGAGGGGTTATGCTGCCAAAATATTGAGAGAGAAGAGGTCACTTTGCAAGGCGTATTTAGCTGCTGGCCTAGTCAGAGGAGGTTCAACATCAGAACCTTTGGTTGTAATCTTTCTCTGTTTTTACTGATTAATAGACGACTATCATTATGGTTCCACTCATGTGTCTTTTAATGGTATTTGAGTTATATCTTGTCTAACCGATATATAATTTCATATGCCAGATTTTACGCTTGTATTTGTATCGTTCTTTGTGTGTGCAGGTGTCCATTCACGAGGAGCGTGGGGATTGTGACCAGCCAGAGCAAAGGAACGGGAGCGGCGTTTCTTCTACAACAACTAGCGTTGGATTCCAGGTAGATCATCATGATCGATCTCTGATTTATGCAATTAGGAACCTGCTTGTAGCGTTCTGTGATTGTTGCTAGACCCGTGTTGGGCTACTGGGATCGCCTCTGTCCGTAGAGGGGATTTACCAGTTCAACAATTTGGCGACTTCGCTGGGGACCAGCTTCTTGTTTGTTTTTGTGTTGTTTGATTTGTAAACTGTAGACGGAGCCTGAAGAGCGGCCAGATAGCCTTCAAAACACTATTGCCATGTAATAGTGAAGTAGATCAACGCCACTTCTGTCAATCTCCGGTTTAGTTTACAAACTGAACAATTTCAACCTTGCCTTGCATGTCAATTTTTCTCTTGTTTATTGGCCTGAATAACTTTCTGGGTGTTGAAGTTCTTGCTGTTTCTTGCTTGCTGCCCTTTTTAGATACTGTAAACCAAGCCTGGAACTACTTGTTTCATTTTTTTACCCGGCAAACTTGATTAGCTCGGTTTTTATTCTAACAGTCGCGCTGGTTAGCGCCTGTTGCTCTCAGACAACTCGCGCCAATCTCTATATAACGCGAGTTGTAGTCTGACAGTCGCGCCAGACTTGTTAATTTTTTTTAATTACCTTGTTTGTCAGCCTTTGAGCTTGGATCTGTGTCTTTTTGCTTCTTTTACACCTCCTGGAAGTTTGTTGGACTGTTATCTGGCTGGTTATTCTTTTCATCCTTCAGTTGTTCGTCTTTTTCCATCGATTTAATATCTTAGCCTTTGTGTCTTTTCTTATCGAGCCTTCTGTCGGATTTATGGTTTGCTGATCCAGTCGGTTTATTGGTTGTTTTCCACATTCCTCTGGTAGTTGTACAAGTTTTGCATTATATGCTGCAAGTACCTCACTTTTAGCTTGTTTATTTCTTGCCTGACTTCGTTGGGACTTAGATTACATAGTTCTTTGAAGATATTGGTGTTTTCTTTGCTTTGGTAGGTCATTTTTCATGTTTCAGATCTGGTTCTAGATTCCTTTGAGTGAATTATTTGTTTTGTGCATGTCTCTCGAAATCTGTTAAGTGCATCATACTATTTTCAAAGAAAAGAAAAAAAAAGATTTTTGCTTTTCATTAATTAGCATTTTATGTTAATTTTTGCTTTTAAAAAAGAAAAAGAAAAAGATTTTCCTTTCTTGTTATTAGCTGCATTAGGATTTTTGTGATCGTTTTGTTTGTATGAAAATATCAACTCTTCTGTAGATAGAATTCATTCAATGAAACGATACAATTTTCGCATATAGTTGCATTTAGGAAATTTCAAGAGACCTCATACGGTAAGACCGGAAACTGAAACTTAATCAAAGATAAACCATAAAATGAATTCAATGAACCTAACAATGCATTGAAACTTAACGCTCACATTCCAGAGGTCTAGGTTAGAGACGTGTTCCGGCGTCTTTAAACCTGGTAGTTTATCATTGAGTGGTTGGGTGATTCCTCCACGGTGAAACGGTAGGTGCCAGTATGGATTGTGCTCCCACGTACTGTCGAGTATATTTTGGGAGACCCCTATAGGCTTGCAACCCTTGATCCATAGGAAGCCGAGTCTGCCGCCCTACAAGCCGTAATGCACTGAACACAGCATTCAGGAAGATTGACTGCAGTATGGGAAGTCCTTGGTTTTCATCTAATTGCCAAGGTGTATAAGCAGTTTTACGGATTCTTTGGCAAACCTTCTACCTAGTTCTCCAGAGTATCACTTTTGATCCTTTTCAGACTCTCTAAAAGAAAAGGTGTAAGTGAGCAGCTTGTCACTTCGTGCTCATTAAACAATCGAAGGAGACTAGAGTCATCTTTTCGTCCTTTTCTTGACTCTTTAAAAATGAAAAGGTCAAGTTCAGTGTCTTAAAATCTATTTGGCCACGATCACATATAACCCGATTAGTTTTTGTTTACGTTAGTCTGAGTAGGGTCTGGTTTTGTTAGTTTCCCTAGGATTTTGTGAAGTTTCATCCTGGCGGAACTACCAATCTTGTCTTCCGAGAGTCCGGTTGTGAGTCAAATTCTCCCTATTGTTCCAAGTATACAACCGCTTATCTCTCGTGCTCCAGGCGACGAGGATTACCAATTTTATACGAACCCTATTTGGGAACCTTCTCAAAACGGTATCCCTTTTTGGGAGTATACTTCTCCTCGGAAACCTTTTCCTTTTGATATGGAAAATCCATCCCCTACTACTACTGACGAATCCGGTGTGCCAGGGGACGAGATTCCTAGCACGATGGAGTCTACACATGTTAGTAGGACTGTTACTACCGGGGGACTGCCTCTTGGTTATAGAGCATTGCGTGATTTTATATCATCTCCTTTTCCGACTTCTATTTGGTCACCACCCGTTTTTTCCAATACAGATCCTTCGACTCCACCGCCTCGCAGTACAGTTGTTACTTCGGTGACAACCCCTCCAATTATATCTGTGGCTTCTTTGACGCCTATTTTTATCCGACCTTCGTCCTCTTTATTTGCAGGCTTTGATCCTACATCTAATGTCTCACTTGGGGGGCAGTATGATCAGTATCTACCACCCTTTGGTACTGGGACAGGTCATCTGTCAGTTTGAGAGCTTTCGGTTCCGCTATCCATAGATTGGGGTTTTACCTCTTATCATGGTGGTCAAGCGTCGTATGCTCAACCTGAACAACCATACCAGCAAAATCTACAAGGACAATCCTTCCAAGGAAATCCTTTTGTTTCTAGTGGTCCCTTTTTCACTCCTCATACACAACCTACTGGTAATCCAGGCCAACCTTCCACTCAACAAGCTCAACCTGGTATCCAGCAAGGTTCTCATACTAGACAAACTCGTCAATCGTTTGTTAATCCGAATCAACCTAACGTCCAGTATACCCAAGTTTCTGGCCAAGATGCCCAAACAATTGGTCAACCAACTGTCCAGTATACTCAGTCTTCTGGACAAACTGGTCACCCTCAAACACAGCCATCTGGCATGATAGGGCAACCCTCTGCTGCACAACAACAACCTCAGTATCAGAAGGCAGGTCAACCTCAGTATCAGCAGGTAGGCCAACCTTAGTATCAGCAGGTAGGTCAACCTCAATAGCAGCAAGGTTATCCTTCTCCTCAGATAGCCCAAGGTTATCCATCTACTGGCGCTGCTCAACCTGGCACCTGGACCCACGTTGGATCCCAAAATCTGTCTGGTTCTCAAATGCAGGCTGGAGGTCAATCTCAAACGTTTTATCAAACTCATCCGGGGTCTCAAACTCAATTTGGGGTCCCACCACATTACGGTTACCAGCAACCTCAAGGCCAACCTCTGTTTGCCCCTTACCAAAATTATCAACAACCACATGCTACTTCTGCAACATTGTTTGGTAACCCATATGCTGGGGGGAAAAACACAAATTCCTATGCCCAGCATACTATGGGGGCAAATCCATCAGGGCAAGGTCCTTGGGGGCCACCACCACCTGGTTGGAACTCGGGTGTTTCGTCCTTTCAGCAGCCTCAGATGTCGTTTAATCCTCAGTTACCATTCTTAGCGACTTTAGAATTACCGGATGTGTCCAAACTGACTAATGACCCTATCCTTCATAATCCTTATTGGCCTCCGGTTCCCACCAAAATTCCTGGTGACTGTCCGAAATTCGATGGTAAAGCTAATGAAGATCCACAAGCTCATGTCATGACTTATCACCTATGGTACTCATCCAATTCATGGCTTGATGATTCGATTCGGCTTCGCCTTTTTCAAAGGACTCTCACTGGCTCCGCCGCTAAATGGTATATTGAGCTAAATCGCGGATCCTTTCAGGATTTCAACTCGTTGGCTATGGCATTCCTCACTCATTTTGAGTTGCCCATTTGTTATGAAATGGGCACGCACCTCCTCACGTCCTTATGACAAACCACCGCTATGCACATCTCTGATCACATCCATGAATGGAGATGGCGTAGATGTATGATTAAATTTTGGATTCCCGACCAGCTTCTTACGGATTGGTTCACGACCTCGTTCGTCCCTCCAATAGCTCGGGACATTGCTATGGGAGCGTGTGTTACTGAAGAGCAAGCTATCGCGC
>APFE030474184.1:21721-34951 GCA_000404065.3 Pinus taeda | reverse complement strand
GTTCCCACCAAAATTCCTGGCGATTGCCCGAAATTTGATGGTAAAGCTAATGAAGATCCGCAAGCTCATGTCATGACGTATCATCTATGGTGCTCATCTAATTCATGGCTTGATGATTCGATTCGTCTTCGCCTTTTTCAAAGGACTCTCACTGGCTCTGCCGCTAAATGGTATATTGAGCTAAATCGCGGATCCTTTCAGGATTTCAACTCGTTGGCTATGGAATTTCTTACACATTTTCAGTTGCCCATTCGTTATGAAACGGGCACGCACCTCCTCACGTCCTTACGACAATCAACCGCTACACACATCTCTGATCACATCCATGAATGGAGACAGCGTAGACGTATGATTAAATTTTGGATTCCCGACCAGCTACTTACGGATTGGTTCACGACTTCGTTCGTCCCTCCAATAGCTCGGGACATTGCGATGGGAGCGTGTGTTAGTGAAGAGCAAGCTATCGCACGTGCTCAATACCTTGACTTAGTTTATTCTCAGTCAAGTACATTATACAATTATTTGCCTAATGCCCCTAGACCTGGAACATCCAAAGTCCCACCAATGGTGGATAGTAGAGACTTCCTTTAGGGAGGACAACTCTAGAGAACCTCCAATGCGAACATAGCCTAAGGAGCTTGGGATAGGTCTTCGACAATACTATAGTGCTGCACGACATGAGCATTGGGGTTATAAGAAGATTTCCATAGAACTCCCTTAGTAGGTAGTCTAATGACATACTTGGTGCTGGGCCGTTCAATATGAAGAGGGCCAGAACCAGAAAAAGGAAGTTAGAAGGCATTTCAGGCTCCTTCCCAGCAGATGAAGCATAATATTTCGATCGAGTACTCATATGAATAGGGATAGTCCTAGACATAAAGACTGGGAACCAAATGAGGAAGAGGATTTTGGGTTGGTCCACCACCATTTGAGTTTGTTGGGAGGGAAAAGGCTCTTTAAGTACATTAGGAGTCCCCGAAGTCCCCTTAAGCAAATGACTAACCTCAGACCATCTAGGATAGTCCTTAGTGTAGTGATCCTCATGACATATAAGACAAGGATACTTAGGTTTGTGTTTAGAACCATCATCAGCAAGAGTCTTAGGAGGTTCTTGCTTTGGTGCATCAACCTTATTTTTACTTTTCCCTTTCTTCTTACCTTTCGAAGTTTTCTCTGCCGTGGTAGACTGAATGACATTAAATTCTAAGGTTTTCCCAGAATTAGACGAAGAATGAGAAGCATTTTCAACAGGAGTAGTATATTTTTTCTTTGCAGGGGTAGTGGAAGAGTTTTGAGAAGATTGAGCAACGGAACCAATAACACTGTCAAAAGAGGGAGTCGAAGGGACGGGGCTTTAGAATTTCTAGGTTGTGGAGCATCAGGCAAGACATCATAAAGCGTGCCAAATTGGGAATATACCAAATCAAGACACTGAGAATGCACGATGGCTTTGTCTTCAGTGACACATGCCCCCATAGCAATATCTCGGGCTATTGGATTGAAAAAAGAGGTAGTAAACTAGTTAGTCAGTAGCTGATCACAGATCCAGAACTTGATCAAGCAGTGACACCTTCTCCATTCATGAATATGATCAGAGATATGGGTAGCCATGTCTTGTTTCAGAGAAGTGAGGAGCTATGTTCCCGTTTCATAACGAATTGGTAACTGAAAATGGGTGAGAAATGCCATCGCAAGAGAGTTATAGTCTTGGAAAGTTCCACGAGAGAAATCAATATACCATTTCACAGCAGAATCAGTAAGAGTCCTATGGAAAATATGGAGAGAGATAGAATTGTCAAGCCAGGAATTAGATGAACACCAAAGGTGATAGTCATAACATGTGCTTAGGGATCTTCTCCAGCTTTGTCTTCAAATTTAGGAAAATCACCGAGAATCTTGGTCGGAACTGGTGGCCAATATGGATTATGAGGTATAGGGTCATTTGTCAACTTCGACACATCGGGTAGTTCCAAAGTTGCAAGAAAAGGTAATTGAGGGTTGAATGACATCATGGGCCTATGATAAGGGCTAGTGTTAGGGTTCCAACCAGAGCCTTGTTGTCCCCATGGATTTTTTCCATAAGGGTTATAGTTGGGTGGGTTAACACCATAACCTGGTTGTTGACTCGGATTTTGACCGACAACAAACCATTGGTTACAAACTTGACCAACAGGGGCAACATATGGCTGTTGAAAATTCTGATAAGGATTAACCTGAGGTCGCTGATAGTTCTGATAAGGAGTACCCTTTGGTTGCCCTTGGGGTTGCTGAGGTACTTGGAGACTGTATTGCGGCTGAGGTCTAAATTGTGCCTAGGGCCTAGGTTGCATCTGATAAACAGGTTGGGCTTGGAAGCCAACTTGAGTCTGGGGACCGGGTTGGGTTTGGAGTCTAGCTTGAGTCTGGAGACCAGGTTGAGCTTGGGAACCAACTTGCGTTTGAGTGCCAGGTTGACTCAGAGTTGGATTGACTTGACTAGACTGATGTCCTTGTTGGAACTGAAATTGACCCAACTAACCAGAAGGTTGGCCTTGTTGGGACTGAGGTTGACCTATTTGACTAGAAGGTTGGCCTTGCTGGGAAACAGGTTGGCCTTGTTAAAATTGAGGCTGACCAAGATGACCAGAAGGTTGTCCTTGCTAGGCAATAGGTTGGTCTTGTTGAAATTGAGGCTGACCAAACTGACCAGAAGGTTGTCCTTACTGGGAAACAGGTTGGCCTTGCTAAAATTGAGGCTGACCTAGCTAACCAGAAGGTTGTCCTGAATAAACAAACGAGGAACCTGTGGAGCCCAAAGCTTGTCCCTGAAAGGGTTGTCCTTGCAAGCCCAAAGGTTGTCCTTGAAAAGGTTTCCCTTGCAAGCCTGAAGGTTGTCCTTATGGGCCATGGTAACTCGTGTGATTCCAGGCAACCGAAAGCGGAACGTAATTCTCAACTAGGACCACCTAAGGAAGAGACCTAGTGTAATAAATATCAGCTCCACAATGATAATAGTAGTGTGGAGGGTTATGTGGAACATACAGAAGTTGAGAACCTAGAGGGTTGGAAGTTGGCTTTTGAAGAGAAAAAATATACTTCTCATATGAAAATCCTGCCGAAATGGAATTTGAAGAGATCGGTACATTACCCGTAGGTTGCCTGAATCTGGAAACCAGAGGCGAAGGACTGTTGCCAACGGGTCTGAAAGATATCCTAGTAACAGTAATAAATACTGAAGATGTGATAACTGCACTAATAGGAGGGGCTGTAGATGCCATACACATGGTGGGTATTGATGGAACAGACGTAACTAATGTAACCTATGTCTAAGGAATGGAAGTCAAAGCTGACTGAGTAGACATGAAAGGTCCTGAAGTTGGAATTGTAGTACGAGACCATATAGAGCTCTGATGTAGAGATGTAGAACCAAGTATGTTAGCCAGAGCACGATAGCGAAGTGGTAACGAAACATTTGGAGCAGTGTGGACAGGGAAACCTTCCAGAGGAAACTAATGTTCCCCAGTCGACACAAGGCTCTCTTGACTGCTAACAAGACTTGACTCGTCCATGTCGGAAGAAGCCATAGGGATCAAAGCACTAGGAAGAGTAGACGAAAGATCCTCGTCTAAAGAGTCCAATTGATATCAAAAGGTTCCTCACTCAGAGCTTGAGAGGCAAGAGGCTGAACACTTGGAACAATAGGAAGAGTACTAGTAATAGATGATACCTCAGAAGAGACAGGAGAAAGGGGCTCTTTGTCACTTGGTAAGGATGATGGATTTGGTGAGTCCGCCAGTATGGCCTAAACTCAAAGGTTTGGGAGAGAAGATATAATCTATAGGGTTGAAAAAAACTTTCAAGATATTATTCACGACGTGGCCATGATTAACATGTAAGAGATTACCATGGACAAATAAATATTATGACATCAAAACGAAACTTTGCCTTTTCATGTTTAAAGAGTCGAGAAAAAGGACAAAAGGTGACTCTAGTCTCTGTCGAAGTTTAATGAGCCTGAAAGGACAAGTTCTCAGATGATCCTTTTACTTTTAAAGAGTCGAAAATGAATGACAGTGACTACTCTGGAGTTCTAGGCAAAAGGTTTACCAGACAATTCGTAAAACTGCATATACATCTTGGTAATAAAATGAAAGAGAAATGACCAAGGACTTCCCATACGACAGTCAATATTCTCGAATGCTGTGTTCGGTGCATTACGATTCATAAGGCAGTAGACTCGGCTTCCTATGGATAATAGGATGATAAACTAGTGGGGTCTCCCAACATATACACGACGGTATAGGGAGCACAAATCCATACTAGCATCTATTGAATCAAAAAAGGAGGAATCACCCAACCTCAGTGAAAACAATAACAACTAGGTTTAATGACGTTGGAACATGTCTCTAGCCTAGACCTCTAGATATGTGAGAGTTAGGTTCCAATGCATTTTTAAGTTTATTCAATAAATTTTAACAGTTAATCTTGAATTAAGTCTCTGTTTTAAGGTCCTATCGAATGTATCTTCAAAACTCCTAGAATGCAACTAAATGAGCAAAAAAACCATTTTCGTTGGATGAACAACTAGCTAAGGAAGAGTGAGAGGTTCAATGCACAACAACTGAATGGCATGAAAGCAAACCAATCAAGGAAAAAATGAATACTTCTACCATTTACTCAAACTTGCAAGCAATCTAAACAAGAAAATGGAAAACACACTTTTTGCTTTTCAATGTCTTAATCTCAAGAATCTACTAATGCAAAAAATCGTCTTTCAAATCTTAATACAAGATGAATGTAATTTTTTTAATTTTTAAAAAATGAATGACAAACAGTGAATAGGAAGAAGCCTCAAATAAAGTGATATATTATGCCAAGAAGAGCCTAAAGATCCCAATGAATGAGCGACCTAAGCAAACTAATTATTCAAGAAATCCTAAGGTATTTAGGTCACACGGTTCAAGAGGAAGGATTCCAAAAGACTTGGAACCCCAGAATCGAAAATTCTAACAACCAACACTTCTGATACAATAAAGAGGCAAAAAACAAGCTCAAAGGATAGAACACACTGGCCAATCAACCAACAAACTTCAATATTAAAACTTACAGGAATTGTCGCCAGTATAAAACTAACAACATACGCCAACAATAAATTGTCACACCCCTCTAACTAAGAACTTTGTGACGTCATCGTGAAAGTACACCAGTTAGCTGTGCCGAGCCGATTTCAGGACTCGTCACGACTGTTAGGTAATTAATCGCGTCAGACAGTAAAAGGTGCAACCTAGGAAGCAACACAGGTGCGATTACTTCGTGACTGTCAGAACATAAAAAGTGATGACCTCAGATCAAAGGAAAAAAACAAAAGTTTGGCTAAGGCAAGGCCAAATTTATCACTTATGAGAGTGGGAAGACTACAAGAGTAGTCTAACAACCTCTAGAATAGAGCATTCTATCCGAACAATAAGGCCGACAATAAACAAACAAAACCAAATAACACAAAAGACAAAAGACAAGTTCCCCAGCGGAGTTGCCAACTTGTGACACAAGCAAGTTCCCTCTGTGGACAGAGGCAACCCCTCTAGCCCTAGAGTGGGTCTAGTCACTGCAAAGGCAATACCAAAGAAAATTTCCTTAGAAAGATGGTTTTATGAAGGCCTACCTTTAATTCGTTGTTCGATGAAGTCCTCATATTGTTGCTCCATATCTTTTTCTTCTAGTAACTTATACCTGAAAACAACATGTAGAGAAACACCACAAACATAATAGAAAACAACCAAACAATCTACTTGAAGAGTCAAGGAACCTCAAGCTATCGACATACAATTCAACATATGATATAGGAAACAAGCTATTGATTTGTATTAATATTAATGAAAGTAAAACTTACAACCGAGCCTTGACATCGTAAGTCTCCTCGAAGGGTCCTGTCGGCATGTCTTTTTAAGCATTCACTTGTGAACCATCTCCCAAGGGAACAAATGAATCTCTCTTTATTTCAAAAGGTTGATGCTAGAAAGTTCTCAAACCAACTCTACTCAAACATCTCTCAAGACAAAATACATGTGAGGATACTTCCACACTACGATAACACTCTTTACCTCTACTCCTCTCTTAGAAACCTGAAGCTACCAAATTGCATCTAGCTATCATCAATTTACATACAAGCTAGCTGATCTCATTCATGGAGGAGACATTTATAGGAGGGTGAGGTTCCATAAGAGATGGGAGGAAGAGCTTATCTCTTAGGGAATTGCACAAAAATGTGGAACAACTATCCCAAAGGAGAGAAGCGAGCTCATCTGACCCAACAACCATCCCTGGGACCGCCCATGAAGCAATTTCATCTCAAAGCTTCGACGAGTTGTTGAAAAACTTGCCAAAAGTATATCTTCGTGGGTGAAACATAGGGACAGAGTGATGACTTCACTAAGGTTAGTGCAAACTTGACCATCTTCATGGATGAGACAAATGATGACCCATGATGAACTAGAAACTTAGGTAAAAATGGGTCTGCTTCAGGGATAATGAACTAAGACATTCTTCCTAAGATTATAAGGAAGGTATTGACACATAATTGGCAACATGACACATAATAGATGTCAATAATATTGACCGAAAGTATCCAAGATCATGGAATGCGGGGTCGGTGAAAAATTACTGTGTAATAGCCGTACACCATTGGGTGGCTTCACCAAGGACGAGATTTTCTTGTTAACCAACAGTGCCACCTTCCCTACATCATCAAGCCCTTCATGGATAAGGTACTGTGTGATGTTGCTCCTCTTGAAGTTTGTGATGTATTGTTAGGACAACCATACTTGTGTAAGCAAGATGTTGTATATGAACCTAGACCTCACTCTGTGATTCTTACCTTGGCCAACAAGTTGTACATGATACCAGAGGTAGCCCCACCTACTGCCATCTCTTTGATCACTGTAAAGAAATGCAGTAA
The DNA here is from genome assembly GCA_000404065.3 of Pinus taeda. Lineage (NCBI taxonomy): Eukaryota > Viridiplantae > Streptophyta > Pinopsida > Pinales > Pinaceae > Pinus > Pinus taeda. The sequence continues at coordinate 28,017 of APFE030474184.1, read as the reverse complement.
GATCATTTCACAAAACAAGAAATTTGTTTTCCTTATGATTCACCCTTAGGGAAAGAAGAATGTTGTGGCCACAGTTTCCAGGGAGGGCTCCTATGCACAACAACATCAAATGGACAAGGTTGTGGAGGAGTACATCAATATTTTCACCTCACCTACATGGGTACCTTTGCACTTTCAGGTCAAGCACTCCATCGATCTGACCCCAGGCACGCCACTGCCCAATGGGATGATCTATTAGCGTTATATTCTAGAGAATGATGAGATCAGGAGGTAGATTTAGGAACAATTGCAGAAAGGGCACATCAGGCCAATCTGATCACCCTATGGGAGCTCAATTGTATTGGTACAGAAGAAGGATGGGACCTAGAGGCTCTATATTGAATACCAGGCATTGAACATGTTATCCTCTACAATGTTCCAGGTTGAAGAGGAGATGGTAACTTCAAACCACTTGCAGTTCAGCAGCTAGCCCTGCTAAACCAGAGAGGGATCTCTCTAAGGATTTCATAGTCAATGACTAAAAGAGAAATTGATTTTAGGCTAGATATAATAGTTTTAGTTGAGTTTTTGAAAATTTAGGGTTTTTTGATTGCTGGACAAGGGATGAGAAACAAAAATTAGGTTCAGGTCTCAGAGGCTTGCAGTAGCAGGCATAAAGAGGAGCAAGATAAAAATGTCTTGTGATGTATTTAAGAATTTGGTCAATGTAGTGTAGGGTCTGAAAATCTTAGAAGGTCATAATGAGCATGTTACCATGAATTCATTAATCTAGGAGAAGAAATACACAAACATGATTTTCCACATAAACAGAGCTTTGAATATAAAGAATTATGCTTATATAACTATAAGGAAAATAATTGAGGAAAGAAAAACATGTTAAGAGAGATGGAATCATTCATAAGAAACTAAGATAGAAAGGAAACAACATCACAAACTCACTGCACATGTATAACTGAAAAATAGCTGCAACTACTCCTTGATTAACCGTGTGAAAGCATAAGATACAAGTCCTCTCCTCTGAAGTCCAACCCTTCTCTTTGAATGAGAAATTATACATAGACTCAAACAAATAGCTTCCCCACCTTCTGGGGTTGAATCCGTAAGTGGTGGAACAATTTCCAAGAATCTCTCAACCAACAAGTGAGAGTGAGAAGGTCAAAAACAAACTCTTCTCTTAGACTTTGATTTGAGTTTTTCTTCATTTATGAGGCCTAATTAACCATAAAAACAACCTATCATGCCTATTTTTTCATGATCACATCATCTAGACTTTGAATTATTGAATTTACATAATTAAGTTACCTTTGACCAAGTCAAACTCAAAAACTGAGAAATTACACAGTGGAAATTTTAATTGAAAACTCAGAAAATCGCAGAAGCGCAGTGCCAAATTTGAGGCCAATTTTAGGTGCTTTTATGAAGTCAAATTTTCAATTTGAGAGAATAGTCAACTAGACTTGCCTATATGGTTTCTAGAACATCTTGAATTTTTTAAAATGACCCATGGGAAAGCCTTCAAAAATTGATTCTCCTAAGGTGTCTCCAAAAGTGCAATGCTTGTCAAAAAGAGGGGAAAAACATTGATTTTTGATCCCTTTTCCTCATTTTTCTCAAAATCTAAGCCCTATATGAGAAATCTGATGAAATTTGTTTTTAGAGGAGGCCACTAGATTTCAAAAAATGTAATCCACTTGTCATTTGGATCCCCGAGGAAAAAGCGCAGCGCCTTCTGTGACTAGTGCAATTTATGAGTTTTGCACCAAAATTCACCAAAAACCAAAAATGCTTAGAAAAATCCCAAAATTGGTCCAGAAGTTCCAAATGAGGTATATTATGCTCTCATGGATGATTCAATAATAATCTCCAAGTTCTCCCTCTCATTTTAGTCTTTTAGGGTTTCCTTTACCTTGTTTTTCATTTGCTTGAGCTTGATGTTGCCAATCATGTTTATGGTTTGGTAATGGTGGGCCATGTGCCTCAATAGTTGGTTGTCCTAGTTAGCCTTGTCAAGAAGCTATTCTAGATGTCCATTTACCTTACCTAGCCAATACTCTATGTCTTCACTAATTTCCAAATCAATTATGTGTTCAATGTCCAAGTCTTCATCTAGTAGGTTTTGTTCTTTTTCTTTATTCAATGCCCTTTTGAGATCCTTTGTCCTTGGCTTCTTCTTTCCAACCCGCTTTTCTTGTTCATCATGCTCATCATGCTCTAACGCTACTTTACCTTTGTCTCCATGCTACAACATATTGGATTACTCTTTCTCCATGATTAGCTTTTTGGCCTTGAGTTGACTGTTTTCTTGCTCAAGGAAATAAATGATGAATCTGGCCCTTGCCAAATTGCCTATGAGTTCTCTGATTTTGGAATCCTTCTCCTTGATAACTTGTTGAAATTTTGAAGGTTCATCTGCTACCTCCAAGTCAGCTAGTTCAAAATCATGCTCATTTAGCTCCTCATCATGTAAATGTGATCCTTGTTGTGCCGATGTAGAAGGCTTGGCCCTTTTCTCAACTTGAGAAGTAAACACAAGCTTTTTTCCTCTCTGATATATTTTAGTCACCTCAGTCTAGGTGCCTTGGGAACCTGCTCTAATTGCTTGATGACCCTACCTCCATATGCTGTGCTAATATGTCTTGAGGATGGCTTGAAGAATTATTTTCATGCCATTGCAAAGCTATTTCAATGAAGGTATCCCATGCCATGTTCTTTTCTGCCAACTGATGGAGGACTACAACCTTTATCAAACTGTGATGAAAAAGGCTAGGGAAATGCTCTTTACTTTTCATATGCACCTTTTCAGACATTTTGATAAGACTTCTACACAATTAGTTACACATGTTTGAGAGGTTTCAGAGCTGTGAAATGCATTAGCAACCTAATGTGGTATCCATACAATATGGAAAATCTCCCCTCACAGGTGAAAAAATTCATTACAACCTTCATCAGTGGTGCATTGATTTGAAATGGGGCACTAAAGGCTTCTTGTCTAACTTACAAGAACCTCTACCACTCCAAAGCTTATTTATTCCCAAGATCTTATGATTAACCAATTGCAGAATTAATAATGCTTGAAATAGGTGTATGCTGGTGTTTGCTTTTAAAATGTTTATGTGCTTTAAGTTCTATTGCTTATTCTGATATTTAAATACATGTAACAATAAATAATGCAGTAAATAAACAAACACATAATATGGAGTTCACCCTAATATCTTAGGTTATGTCTCCTTGAGCTCTAGTCAAATCAATTAGGCTCTTTGGGATTATGGTAATCTTTCTTTTACAAGTTTCACACTCAAGACAACAATATAATATGGAGTTCACCCTAATATCTTAGGTTATGTCTCCTTGAGCTCTAGTCAAATCAATTAGGCTCTTTGGGATTATGGTAATCTTTCTTTTACAAGTTTCACACTCAACTCCATTGGTTTACAATGAACCTATGGGTTTAGAATACCATCTTACCCCTAGCTGTCCATACTCTGCAGATAGATCTAGGTTTCTCTGGACTGGACTCTTTCAATTAGTGTTCTGAGCTATATTGAGCTCTAGCTTGCACCAACTCCCTCAGAATACTCTTAATTGTCTCTGGAACTCCTTATTTTGTCTTCAGCACACTTTGGACACCAGAAACAATTGGATCATTTGATCTCTTTGCTGTTCTGAAACTTCATTATAGCTCCATGGCTCTTAGAAGTCTTCAGGATTTTTTGAACTCCATCTCAATGGATTCAGCGGTCCCTTACAGTCACCTTGACTATTGGAACCTTGAGAATGAGCGCTGGCTGTATTCTTTGCAACTGCCTCCAACCTCTAGCGACCTTTGCTTCTACTCTCAGCTCTGGCTTTGGCTCTAGCTCTTATGAGCTCCTGGGTTTGCTCGACCTCTAAGCGACCCTCTGTAAATGATTCTCTCTGTGTTATCTCTTAGCCTCTGCGAATCTCGGCAACCTTCAACAACTTCAAAAATTGAGCTCTTTGTGTATTTGTAACCATTTGGTTACAGTCCTCCATCATGGAAAACCATGCGTTTCCATAAAAGAATCAGTTTCTCATTGCAATGAACCGATGGCCACGGGAAACCCAACCATTCGACCTTCCTCCTACAAAAAGCTCGCGTTTGAACACGTAACGCAATACACAGGGAAAACTGGCAAAAACACATCATTGGAACGTTTAATCAGACTTCATATATATGAAATCACATCTATAAACCTATCGGGTCCGCCATTCTATTGCAAATCACAATTGCATAGGCGTATGGCCAAAAAACCCAATACACAAGAAATACATAGAAATCCCGTAAATCCAGATTTCAAAATTTATGAAATTGTGCTTATAAACTCTATCGGGTCCGCCTTTTATCAGCATATCGCAATCACATAGGTAGGAGGTCAAAACCTCAATATACAGGAAATACAAAGACAATCCGAATAATCGAGATTTCAAATATTATTCAATCATTTTTATAAACCTTATCGAGTTCGCCTTTTATTACATGTGATCCAATCTCCAATTGCTCTAATCAGATCCTAACCATTGATCTACGCACCCGATCCAACGGTCCATGTGCAATCGCTAATCGCTTATCTCATTGTGCATTGGCCCTTTGTATTGGGGATCACCGATCAAATCAGGACAGCCCATATTTTTTCCAATCCGACGGTTGATATCACACGTCGCATATCGCTATCGCTATGACTCGGGGGTTCTTTCCATATACCATGGAACATGCCGATGCTGATCTGCTAACACCGATCATCGCATATCGTAATCGGCTTGCCTAGGGTCCCAATATCGCATGGCAGCCCATCTCCGATCCGATATATCGGAGATTGCTATCGGGAGTCCTTAAGGCCTTTGGTCTAAGTCCTCCCTTTGAACCTTCCAATGTGATTTTTCCATAGAAAGCCTTTATTTCTCTTAAGTCCCATTTATATAATAAATTACCTCCTTTTCAAAGGACAATGGGAAAACTTCTTTTTGCAATAACTTCTTCATCCAAAGTCCATTTTAGCCCATTCAAATTGCATTAGATTCAGATTGAAAAGATCTATGCAATGGGACTATTTTCAAAATCATCCTTTGACTTTCATTTTCCTTTGTGAGGAATAATTTTAGACTTAGAAGTCTATTCTAGATCCATTTTGGATCACACCTTCCCACTAAAAAGAACTTTTGGTCTCCAAAAGACTGATATAATGATCTGAACAGTAAATGAGAGTACCTCACTCTCTTCTTTCAGCCTCCATACACTTACCTTGCATAGTGCCTCTGAACCAAAGCCTTTGAACACTCCCTTCCTAGATGTGCTTGTCCTTCGGGGAAGAACTATCTTCCTTCTTAACTTCCTACAGAATTCATGCTGAGAAGGTCACAGAAGGTAGTTTGAACTTCTTTGCCTTGATCATTGATGCAAGGTGGCTCAAACAAATGTGAAGTTACATCTAATTCACAAAATTTTAATTTGTACCTTTTTGACATATTGTCAAAACAACTGTTAACAACAACAGAAATACAAGCAACAATAGGATGGCCTAAACTCTTGCTTCAACAAAGGAAACAAATTTCACATCTTGTGAATAGCTCCCTATCTTTACATCTGCATACAAATGATTGACTAGATAACAAGCCAACAAAACATTCCTTTAAAACAATTGACCCTTCAAGTCAGCATGCCCTTACATCTTTTTCTACATGCTTTTTCAAGGATGAAACATTTCATCATTATCTCCATCTTGGAGACCAAATCAACCTTTCCCAAGTCAATATTGCATCACATGCATGTCAAAGCAATCAACCCTTCAAGTTAATCACACATAAATATTCAAATACAAGGAAATCATCAACATCCCTGTGCTAATGCATATCATGCTTATGCATGCATTTCATCCTTCAACTTTCGCTTAAGCACATTGTACTTTCGAAGCTGAAGTGAATATAATTTTGCAGCATTAAAGTGAGTCTCCTACTCAACTTTTTCCATTCACCTTCTTGGTAAAAACCTGAAACTTGAATTCCATTAACAAAGAAATGCAAGTAGATGCATCAAATCAAAAGTCATTCAATCTTAATTGGATAAGAACTCTAACCATTTCTTACCAATCCATTTCAAAGGTAGGACCTTTGTCTACACATCAGCATCAACATGTGAATCATCTTGAAACACATTATTCATGGAAACTTCCTTTCCATTTTTGCCATTTTCTCTTTCCACCTTCTTCAACTTTTGTGGAAGCATTGTTGGATTCAGAGTCCAACATTTTGCAGCAATATGTCCTTGCTTATAGCAATGA
>APFE030474184.1:0-14393 GCA_000404065.3 Pinus taeda | reverse complement strand
CGCTATCCATAGATTGGGGTTCTACCTCTTATCATGGTGGTCAAGCGTCGTATGCTCAACCTGAAAAACCACACCAGCAAAATCTATAAGGACAATCCTTCCAAGGAAATCCTTTTGCTTCTAGTGGTCCCTTTTTCACTCCTCATACACAACCTGCTGGTAACCCAGGCCACCCTTCCATTTAACAAGCTCAACCTGGTCCCCAGCAAGGTTATCATACTGGACAAACTGGTCAATCATTTGTTAATCCGAATCAACCTAACCTCCAGTATACCCAAGTTTCCGGCCAAGTGGCCCAAACAATTGGTCAACCAACTGTCCAGTATACTTAGTCTTCTGGACAAACTGGTCATCCTCAAACCCAACCATCTGGTATGATAGGACAACCCTCTGCTGCACATCAGCAGGGAGGTCAACCTCAGTATCAGCAGGGAGGCCAACCTCAGCATCAGCAGGTAGGCCAAACTCAGTATCAGCAGGTAGGCCAACCTCAATACCAGCAAGGTTATCCTTCCACTCAGACAGCCCAAGGTTATCCATCTATTGGCGCTGCTCAACCTGGCACCTGGACCCACGTTGGATCCCAAAATCCATCTGGTTCTCAAATGCAGGCTGGAGGTCAATATCAAACGTTTTATCAAACTTAGCCGGGGTCTCAAACTCAATTTGGGGTCCCACCACATTACGGTTACCAACAACCTCAAGGCCAACCTCTGTTTGCCCCTTACCAAAATTATCAACAACCACATGCTACTTCTGCAGCATTGTTTGGTAACCCATATGCTGGGGGGCAAAACACAAATCCCTATGCCCAGCATACTATGGAGGCAAATCCATCAGGGCAAGGTCCTTGGGGGCCACCACCACCTGGTTGGAACCCGGGTGTTTCGTCATTTCAGCAGCCTCAGATGTCATTTAATCCTCAATTACCATTTTTAGCGACTTTAGAATTACCGGATGTGTCCAAACTGACTAATGACCCTATCCTTCATAATCCTTATTGGCCTCTGGTTCCCACCAAAATTCCTGGCGATTGCCCGAAATTTGATGGTAAAGCTAATGAAGATCCGCAAGCTCATGTCATGACGTATCATCTATGGTGCTCATCTAATTCATGGCTTGATGATTCGATTCGTCTTCGCCTTTTTCAAAGGACTCTCATTGGCTCTGCCGCTAAATGGTATATTGAGCTAAATCGCGGATCCTTTCAGGATTTCAACTCGTTGGCTATGGAATTTCTTACACATTTTCAGTTGCCCATTCATTATGAAATGGGCACGCACCTCCTCACGTCCTTACGACAATCAACCGCTACACACATCTCTGATCACATCCATGAATGGAGACGGCGTAGACGTATGATTAAATTTTGGATTCCCGACCAGCTACTTACGGATTGGTTCACGACTTCGTACGTCCCTCCAATAGCTCGGGACATTGCGATGGGAGCGTGTGTTAGTGAAGAGCAAGCTATCGCACGTGCTCAATACCTTGACTTAGTTTATTCTCAGTCAGGTACATTATACAATTATTTGCCTGATGCCCCTAGACCTGGAACATCCAAAGTCCCACCAACACCTACTGTTGACGGCATTTTCGGGTCTGTGAGTTCATCCTCCAAGAAAAATTCCGCAAACCCTGGGAAGCAGAAATCAAATGCTCCAAATGAAAAAACTTCCTAGGTTACACCTCCTTCTAAATCTACCTCCGAGGTTAATACCGTTCAGTCAACCAAGACTGACAAAACCTCGAAATCAAAGAAGAAAGAGAAAGGGAAAAACAAGTCAGAACAACCTAAGAAGGAACAACCTAAACCTCAATCTGAGGAGAGTGCCAAACGCAAACCCAAGTATCCTTGTCTTATTTGTGATGAGGATCACTATACCAAGGACTGCCCCCGACGGTCTAAAGTTAGTCGTTTGTTGAAAGGCGCTCCTAGGGTCCCTGCGGTGCTTAAAGAACCCTTTCCTTCGCAGCAAACCCAAATGGTCGTTGACCCCTCTCAACCTCCCTCTTCCTTTGGATCCCAAGTGTTTATGGCGGGCACGGTCCCTGTTAATATTAGTACCCAAACAAAAGATTATCAGTCTGCCGGAAAGGAGCCTGAGGTTCCCCCCAGTGCTCCTCCATTCAGTTCAAGCCCTCTCCACATCGAGAGACCTAGAACTGAAGTGCCTGTTCGACCCCCTCCAAAAGGAGTACTCCAGAAATCTTCTTACAACCCAAATGCTCGTGCTGCTTAGCACTATAATATCGTTGAGGATTTAGCCCAGACTCCGTCGGCTATGTCCGCTTTAGAAGTTCTCCAGAGCTGCCCCTCTCAGAATAAGTCCTTTCTATCCGCTATCGGCGGCATAGATCCAGCAGACTCGGATTTGATTACATTCGACTTAGACCACCATACTCAGAGACTGCCTCCCCAAATTTCCTTTCTCATACAGGTTTTTATTGACAAGAAAACTCCATCGCATAGTCATTGATGAAGGTGCTTCGACTTGCATCATGTCTGTTTCCTGTTGGAAAGCTATTGGTTCTCCAACATTGAGTCAGTCTCCCACAACCTTGGAAGCTTTTGATGGAAGAGCCTCCCGTCCTTATGGTATTCTCCCACGGTTACCCATTTCTTTGGAAGGAAAAACGGTCGAGATGGAAGTTGAAGTCGTTGATGCCACTTTAACCTACAACCTCCTTCTCGGACGCAACTGGATTTATGCAATGCAAGCTGTTGCTTCATCTTACTTTCGTATCATTCGCTTCCCTCACCAAGGGAAGATTATTACGGTCGACCAACTGAATTTTTTCGCTTCCTCTTCAGAAGGAACTATACCTTTTGTGGAGCATACCTCCAAATCATTTGAGAGTTTAAGTCACGGACTTTTTAAAGATCCTGCCCTTATGGGTGTTTTTCCAGCCTCGCCTCCGAATGTCGCTTCCGTCAATATGATCTCTACTTGTCTTGATCCATGGATCGTTCCTCCCATCGACCAAGTAGATTCATGGGGCGACAGGATGCCGTTGAGTCCAGCCGAACTCAACTATGCTGAAATCGTAGCTGCATTGGCTCCTTTTTCTGAAGTTTCTCTTTCGAGCAAAATTTTTCACACATTCACTCCATCCTTAGGGATCGCAGATCAAACTTTCTCGGATCCTCTAAAAGAAATATTTTCTTCCGACGAAGCTATTATAGAGACTATGTCTCTCGAGGAACCTCCTTGGCACGATACCCATCATCGTTCCTTGTTGCTTTCTGTCCCTCAGGATGAGCCAATTCTTATTCAACGGTTTGCTCCTTGTTTCCCATTCCGATTCCTTCAGTCACCTGTTCAAGTTTACCAAACTTCTTCTGAAGGTAATATGATGAACATCACGCAAACCCAACCCATCGACATCTCTATCAAAGCTGGGATTGTCGAGCACGTTCATATCGGAGTCACTTGTACTCCGGAGGAGATTCAACTGTATTCGAACCTTTTTCGCGAATTCCGTGATGTTTTTGCTTGGTCCTATGAAGAAATGCCCGGCATTGATCCTATCATAGTGGTACATGAAATCATCACGTACCCCGGTGCTAAGCCTGTACGCCAACATTTACGTCAAGTACACCCTCGAAAGGCTGCTGCAATCAAGGCCGAAGTAGAAAAACTTCTTAAAGATGGTTTTATTTATCCTATCTCGCTCACAGATTGGGTTTCCAATATTGTACCTGTCACTAAAAAACAGGGAACTATCCGCGTTTGTGTTGATTATCGTGATATCAATCGGGCCTGTCCAAAAGATAATTTCCCTACACCATTCATTGATCAGATTATTGACGAGTGTGCGGGAAGCGAGATGTACTCTTTTATGGACGGCTTTTCTGGTTACAACCAGATCAATATTGCTCCCACTGATCAACACAAGACTGCTTTTATCTGTCTGTGGGGTACCTTTGCTTATAAGAAGCTCCCTTTCGGTCTCAAAAATGCCGGCGCTACCTTCCAACGTGCAATGTCCTACGCTTTTCATGATATCCGACACATTGTACAGCCTTACCTGGATGATCTTCCAGCTCATTCGGCTAAGCGTAAGGACCACCCTGCTCATCTTCGCGAGATATTTCTTCGCTGTCGACACTACCGCATCAGGCTTAATCCTCATAAGTGTGTCTTCTGCGTAGAAACGGGTCGACTTCTCGGTTTTGTTGTCTCCCACGAGGGCATCCACCTGGATCCCCTCAAAGTCAAAGCTATAGTGAATCTCCCTCCCCCTACTACCTTACAACAATTGCAAAGTCTGCAAGGAAAAGCGAATTTTTTACGTCGTTTTGTCTCGAACTACGCCGAAGTAGCTAAAGGCTTTACGCGACTACTTAAAAAGGATGTCCCTTTTCATTGGGATGCGGTGGCTCAAGAATCTTTTGAGCATCTCAAGGGTCTCCTTGTCTCTGCTCCATTGCTTCGCCCTCCAAATTATCATCGTGACTACATCCTATATTTAGCTGCTGCCGACACCACTATTGGCATGGTTCTTGTTCAAACTGATGATGATGACACTGAGCATGTCATTTATTATCTCAGTAAAAACCTCCTTGATACGGAAACTCGATATGCACATGTCAAGAAGTTGGCGTTAGCCGCTGTTTGCACTGTCCAACGTTTCCGCCACTATATTCTGTTGCGTACTACTACAGTGATTTCAGATTGCAACCCCATGACGTATATCTTGTCACGCCAGTTGCTGGGGGGCAAATACTCTAAGTGGATTGTCATCCTCCAAGAGTTTGACTTGGAGTTCACTTCCACCAAGTCCAAGAAATCGCTGGTTTTCACTGAGTTAATTTTCTCTTTGCCATCTTCTTCTTCGCCATCTCACACGGAAGATTACATCCCGGATGAGACCTTGTTTCTCATTAGCACCCTCGACCCCTGGTATGGTGACATTCTTACGTATTTGCAAACGTCCTCCTTCCACCCGGGCACTTCCAAAGACGCTCGACGAAGGATTCGTCATCAATCCCAACCATATCGTATCATTGGGGATACTTTATATCGCCTTGGCGCTGACTCTATTCTCCGCTGTTGTCTTACTCACGAGGAAGCTGAAAGAGCCTTGAATGACTGCCACTCAGGTGCTTGTGGCGGTCACATGTTTGGTTATGCTACCGCTCAAAAAATTCTCCGTGCTGGCTATCTTTGGCCTTCCATCTTTAAGGATTTCATTCTTGTGGTTCGTTCCTATCACGAGTGCCAAATTTTCCAACGGAAGATGCGTGCACCCGCCGCTCCTTTGCACCCTGTTGTTACCGTCGTCCCTTTTTCCAAATGGGGCATTGATTATGTCACCTGTAACCCTCGCTCGGCCGGGGGGCATGGGTTCATCATCGTTGCGGTCGATTATTTTACTAAATGGGCCGAGGCGATGCCTACTCTGAATGAAGACGGTCATACAGCGGTGCAATTTTTATTTAATCATGTTATTTCGCGATTCGGCGTCCCTCAAGCCATCGTCACTAATCACGGGAAACATTTCTAGAATCATATGATGACAGAACTGACAACCCAGTTAGGCTTAAAGCACGATAGTTCTACCCCGTACTACCCTCAGTCCAATGGCCAAGTTGAAGTGATCAACAAGATTTTGGTTACAATGCTTCAGCGTACCATTGGCATACATAAGTCTGACTGGCACTTGATGTTGTTTCCTACTTTGTGGGCTTACTGAGCTTCCGTGAAGGATGCCACTGGTTTCACTCCATTTCAACTAGTCTATGGACTAGAGGCTACCCTTTCGATTGAGTGTGAAATCCCTTCATTAAAATTAGCCGTCGAGCTACTTCCTAACACTACCCCATTAGAAGAACGTCTCCTTTATCTGGAGCGTTTAGATGAGACTCGCCGCCTAGCGAATTTGGCTATCGAGACGCAGAAGAGGCGAGTCAAATCTCACTTTGACCAGACCGTTCACCCACGTTCTTTCAATGAGGGGGACTTAGTTCTTCTGTATGACCAGGAAAACGAGAAGTTAGGACCAGGAAAGCTCGAATCCATGTGGCTAGGCCCTTATATTGTCAAGAAATTTTTGGAAAAAGGAGCCTATGAGTTAATTGATTATGAAGGAAATCCTCTCGCGCAGCCCCGTAATGGGCTGTATTTGAAAAAGTACTATGCGTGATGCTAGTACGTTTCTTTTTGTATATACATGTACTCTAGCAAGTGTGTTGTGTATGTGTGTTAGAATTTTTTATAGACTCGATTGTCGCTTGTCGCTTATTGTGTTTTCCGCTTCTTGTGCAGATGTCTAATACGCCTTATATTGGTTTCGCTGATGGTGCCTCTCGCAGTACTCGTAACTTATCCTCTGTGGCATGGGTGATCTATGATCCTCATGGTGAGCTGATAGATCTTCAAGGTGTCTGTTTGGGTCGTACCACGAATAATGTCACCAAATATTGTGCCGTGATCGAGCTCCTTACTGAAGCAATTAATCTTGGTATTCAGGCATTAGTGGTAAACCTAGATTCTCAGCTTGTCGTCCACCAGCTCAATAGGCGTTATTCCGTCAGAGACCATCATATTTTAAGGTTGTATTTATGTGTAAGATTGTTAGAAAGGAATTTTTAATTTATTACATATCAGCATATTCCACGACAATTGAACACATTATCTGATGCATTGGCTAATCATGTATTAGATAGACATTTGCGAAATTTGTAAATAAACACATCATACAAGCAAGCACATGAAAACACAATAAGAAACCATAATCATATGTATATATATATACGTGTGAGTCAAAATATTCATGCCTCGCGCATTACAAAAAATAATACATGTCCAAAGTCTATACAGCCACTGACAGCGTACTCCTCAAAAATATGCAAAAATGAAACCTAGGCGTCTAAGCACGGTTATGCTCGTGATAGCATGTCACTGCTCGCACCAATCGTCTCAGTAGACGATGGACACGAGTAGACACTCCCACCGTGTGCCTCTGATAAGCTCTGGGTACATCTGCCAATCTACCGTAGTCTGGAATACCTCGAGTGAGTGCCTCAAGATTCTGTACAAGATCATCCTCACCCTCTATCTGAGGATCTACTATGGGTTGTGCTCTGCGCACATTGTGGGGCAAGTCAGCTGGTCGCTCTGCGCCAACATCTGTATACATATATAAACGCTGTAAGAAATAGGCATGTATTAACAAAAAAAATTAAATACATAAAAACATTAAAAACAAAGAGTTCTTACCTAGCTCCTCATCCCAATCCTCTCCGTCAGGTAGAGGGAGATCGGGATCTCCGGTGAAATCCGTGCCCGCATAGGGCCAGTCCTCAATGACTATCATATGGTGTCAGAGCCAGATAAAGAACTTGGGCTTCCATGACGTCTGTTGGCCCCCTCCTCCTCTGGGCATAAGTTCTGCCCATCGATGTAATCTCGGTTCCCTCAGCACTGGATCTGCTACTATCCCTCCAGGTACCCGGAAAATCGGCAGCCGCTCTAGAAAGAAGGTCACAATGATCGACCCATACCCAAACTGTTTGTTTCCATCCTGCTTACACTTGGTAAGCTGTCGTTTAATGTTGGTCATCACTGCTGAGGCCCAATCAAACACTGCCGGATGAAGACACTCAGTAGCCAGCAGCAAATGATTTTTGCTGGCCTCATGGGGTGCCTGTATCCCTGCTGCCCAGGTAATGGTAAACAAAATGACTCGTAGAACCAAGCTAGGCACCGTGTTGATATCTATCTTCCTGCTGTTTACTCCAAATCGTGCATCAGGATACACTCTTGCCTTCACCTCCTCGATCTTCTCCCCAGAAGGTCGACTGCCTGTCAGAATAGGACGTGCACCTCGTCGTGACAAACCAGTGATAAAATAGACATCGGAAACATCCAGCTCCAATGTCTGATCCTTCAGGCAAAACACCTGATCCTCTACATCCCAAGCATCTACTATGAAGCGTAGTAGCTCAGGTTGTGCGCGTAGGTATGAAGTATGGAAGAATTTTTTCAGTCCGCAGTCTCTTAATGCATTCATGCAGTCATCATCCTCCAAAGCCAGGGCATCAACATCATTGTGCTCTTGTTCTTTCCATTCTAGCACCATTTTTAGCGAAATCCTGCAACCAAAGGAAAAATTTCAATTGTTAGATAATTATTGAAGCATAAATTGAAAGAATTTTGCAAATTCAACGGTCCAATTTGGTAAAAAATGGGATCGCGCGGTTGGCGCGACTGTTTCTAAAACAGTCGCGTTAATGACGTGACCCCTATGGGAAAAAATCACCATTGGCACGGTCCCGTGCTGGAAACCCGCGCCAATGGCACGACCCTAAAAATTTGCAAATCCCTTTGCAGGGAGCTGAAATATGGATAAAAACTTGAAAAAATGGAATGAAAACAAAGCTAGAGATGAGACCTCTTACTTGTTGCAGACAGCGGCTCGAATAGTCTCCTAGATCGATCACAATCAGCAGCTGAACTTTTGCACCAAAAACCCTCCAACAGTGAACTCACAAGGTAAAAAGTGAAAAGTAAATTTAGTTTTTACTATTTTACTATTTATGACACTATTTTGACCTAAAAATACCTTAGAAGTGATATTTTTGAGTATTTTTAGGATATTTTCATGTCAAAATGGGTTTTACGCTGTTTTTTTGAATGATGACAGGGTCTGGTGCAGTTCAAACAAGCTTCTTTTTAACTTTTTCAAGCTCGGTAAAACATGAGAAAATGTTACTTATGGTCTGCTTTCAGCTCTTTTCCTGACCTTTTAAAGCGGAAAAGATCATCGAGCTATCCCTCTTGGCTCGTTAAACGGTTACTAAGGGGCGGTCGTTTTAAGTTCTTTTATCGACCGTTAAAATATAAAAAGATTACCGAGTTTTTGTCATTCCAAACTCGTTAATGGTTATGAAACGACATGATTTTGATCCTTTTTCTACTTTTTCAGGTTGGAATCACTATCCATGAAAAGTACTCCTCGGTCGTAATGATCGGGCGGTTCTTTCGGGCATCATTTTATACTTTTTCAGGCCCGAGAGACAAAACTCTACGAAAAAGGATGTCTGAAGTTTTCTTTTCCGTGTCTTTTCCAAACTCTCTAAACATGAAAAAGACTCCGAGTTTTACCTGTGTCGGACTTGTTAAACTCTGACGACATTGGACTCATCATTATGACGAGACTCGAGCTTCTCCTCCCTAGGGCTCGTTAAACTTTTACTAGGTTAGATTCGACCGAAGGTCGAACTTATACCACAAGAATATGCTATCCCCATCAAGCTTGTTAAAAATAATTGGGGTACTCGCCAGAAATGGTGAGGGAAAAAAGAAAATTTTGGAACCATAATCATCGTCGTGTCGGCAGTATGTCGCTCTTGAACATGGCACTTCTCTGCTTTCGTGTCAGGGTGGGGATATCTCATCTTGTTTTTTTCACTTGCCTCCATGGGTTTGGGTAATACTATTTGACCTCTCATCTGCTCATTGCCTCGTCATCATGACCTCTGAACCATTGATTTCAAATACTGCTAGCTCCAATGTCGTGCTGCCAATATGTTCAAGAGAAGTTGACCTCTGAAAGAAACCACCTCTGTCTGATAGTTCATAAATCTTATTTCACAACATTGTCTCTTACCGTCTTGTGTCGATGATGTGGGAAACATTATGGCCCACCTTCGACGAAGATCACTTCCTGTCGACTTCAGCTCATTATCCAAGAAAGTGACCTAGAGACTCCCTTCTGGTACCTTGGAGCCTGCATGCCTCAATGGCAGGTTCTTCGCGTTCGACGCGAGGTTTTCATCATTGGCCTCCGATCGGATGACTCTACGGGTGTTCGACATCGGCTCATTCATTCACACGCTGTAGACTGTACCTATAGTACCTTGAGGACCATTGTCATTTTTGGTGGTACCTCTCGCGTCTGTTAACAGCTTTCATTATTGGCTGGTAATCAGATGATGTTCATGCATGTTCGACTTCAACTCACATTTTCACATGCTTGAACTTGTACTTATGTTCGGGTCGAGGTGGAGCGCAAGACCCTGGATTGTGTCTGTTGTAATCCAGGCATGATTTTGATTCATGACTCTTTCACTGGATGGCTGCAACCATACCTGAGTCTATTCATTGATCCTAACCAGATGGCTGCGTCCATACTACGGATCTTGATCATCATGTACTCTTTATGGACGGCTGCGACCATGCCACATACATCATGTATTTGAACTATCATACTGTATCTCTCCATGCAGAAAACTGGCGGCAGCTATATATGTTATTGTAAAGCACTTCACCTCTCTCTCTCTCTCGAGGCTCATGCTTTAGGGGGCATCTGTTACGCAGTAATTTGTCACCGTTGGTCACCGTCCCTGTTACCCTTGCTTTCGCACATTGGAGGACACATTTATGGACCTGTGACCAATGACACAACTTAAAAACACCTGCATTGGATTCTCCTGAGTATGAACTTCAAACTCCTGAAGACACCTTTTGCAGATCAGCCCTAAAAAGTGCCCATTTTCCATTAGCGCGGGTCCACAGTGTCTTACTCGCGCCAATGACTCAGTTCCTCAAAAGAGGGCGCGTCCATGGACGCTCTGTCATAGAGCAAAGCCTGCGCCACCTAAATTTGGTCATGATTTTTAGCCAGCGCGCACTCATATGTTTTTTCCTCTTTGTTCATGGAGTTCTCTGAGGGAAAACTCTCATGAAAGTGGTCGAGTGTCATCTTTTTATCCATGACAACCAAGTTCAGTGGCTATTCAGGGATAATGCTAAATCTTCAGTAGGCGTCCGGATACAATGCATACTCCTTCCTCCTCCGTCTATAAATGACTGTCACCCTGCATTAAACCAACTAGTTTTTGCTAGAGCTATTGTGAGTGCTGAGATTATGCGGGAGTGATAGTGAGAATTGAGAAGTATAGAGGGGTTATGCTGCCAAAATATTGAGAGAGAAGAGGTCACTTTGCAAGGCGTATTTAGCTGCTTGCCCAATCAGAGGAGGTTCAACGTCAGAACCCTTTGGTTGTAATCTTTCTCTGCTTTTACTGTTTAATGAACGACTATCATTATGGTTCCACTCATGTGTCTTTCAATGGTATTTGAGTTGTATCTTTTCTGACCGATATATAATTGCATATACTGGATTTTACACTTGTGTTTGTATCGTTCTTTGCGTGTGCAGGTGTCCATTTACGTGGAGCGTGAGGATTGTGACCAGCCAAAGCAAAGGGACGGGAGCAGCGTTTCTTCTTCAACTACTAGCGTTGGATTCCAGGTAGATCATCATGATCGATCTCTGATTTATGCAATTAGGAACCTGCGTGTAGCGTGGTGTGATTGTTGCTAGACCCGTGTTGGGCTAGTGGGATCGCCTCTGTCCGCAGAGGGGATTTTCCAGTTCAACAATTTGGCGACTCCACTGGGGACAGAGGCGATCCCACTAGCCCAACATGGGTCTAGCAACAATCACACCACACTACACGCAGGTTCCTAATTGCATAAATCAGAGATCGATCATGATGATCTACTTGGAATCCAACGCTAGTAGTTGAAGAAGAAACGTCGCTCCCGTCCCTTTGCTTTGGCTGGTCACAATCCTCACGCTCCACGTAAACGGACACCTGCACACGCAAAGAACGATACAAACACAAGCGTAAAATCCGGTATATGCAATTATATATCGGTCAGAAAAGATACAACTCAAATACCATTGAAAGACACATGAGTGGAACCATAATGATAGTCAGTCATTAAACAGTAAAAACAAAGAAAGATTACAACCAAAGGGTTCTGACGTTGAACCTCCTTTGACTGGGCAAGCAGCTAAATACGCCTTGCAAAGTGACCTCTTCTCTCTCAATATTTTGGCAGCATAACCCCTCTATAGTTCTCAATTCTCACTATCACTCTAGCATGAACTTGGCACTCACAATAGCTCTAGCAAAAACTAGTTGGTTTCATGCAGGGTGACAGTCATTTATAGATGGAGGAGGAGGGAGTATGCATTTTATCAAGACACCTACTGAAGATTTAGCATTATCCCTGAATAGCCACTGAACTTGGTTGTCATGGATAAAAAGATGACACTCGACCACTTTCATGAGATTTTTCCCTCAGAGAACTCCATGAACAAAGAGGAAAAAACATATGAGTGCGCGCTGGCTAAAAGTCATGACCAAATTTAGGTGGCGCGGGCTTTGCTCTATGACAGAGCGTCCATGGACGTGCCCTCTTTTGAGGAACTAAGTCATTGGCACGGGTAAGACACTGTGGACCCGCGCTAATGGAAAAAGGGCACTTTTTAGGGCTGATCTGCAAAAGGTGTCTTCAGGGAGTTTGAAGTTCATACTCAGGAGAATCCAATGCAAGTGTTTTTAAGTTGTGTCATTGGTCACAGGTCCATAAATGTGTCTTCCAATGTGCGAAAGCAAGGGTAACAGGGACAGTGACCAACGGTGACAAATTACTGCGTAACACTACTTGTTGAATTTTCATTGTAAGTGGGTGCATTTTCGGTGGTATTCGACACCCTTTTTTTGAGTTTTATTTTGTATAAAATGGCTCAAATTAGTAATGTATTAGAGCTACTAAACACTCTAATACCATCTATTTCTCATGGCACAATTCAAATCAGAAAGGATATACTCAATGCCATCTGAATATGTTTGCAAAATGCTAAAATCAAAATTGAGTTTTTGGAGACAGAGTCGCAATTACAACCAAGCTAACTTCAGAAGAAATTGTGATTCTGAATTGGTTTTTGTTTTGAACAACTCACTGCTTGAGTCTGACTCCCATCACTAGTTAGATATGGATCAGAGCATTTCAGGAGAAAATTTAGACGCATTTGAAAGTCCTAATGTGAAACCTACAGTTCCCAAAACATTTGTTAGACCTTGGAAAGAAATTGTGCATGACAAAAACAAAACTGGTGTGGGATATAATAAAGATGTTTCTTTTTATGTTCCCGATTTTTCAAAACCTATACAATTTTGTGGTGTAGGATTTTTGGATGATCCACAACAAGTTTTTATATGTGCCAATATTATGACAAAGTTGTACATGAGAAATATCATTGTTATGATCTTGATCCTTATGAACAATGTGGACAGAAAAATCATCATTCAAACAGATGTTTCAAACATAAGACTATTGCAAGATAGAAAATTATTTTTGAGTGGATTTCTTCTTGGGATTGGTCTAAAACTGCCAAGAATATTTACAGGTCATACCATAGGTTATGTTTAAGAGTATTGACTAGTCTTGCAGTGAAGAGTACTTCATTTTCTCACCTTGTATCTGACAAGGGCGGATTGATGGAATTAACAGTCCTTAATAGAGTCTTCAAGGCTCTACCTCTATACATTTGTTGGGGCATTTGGCGTAGCAGAAACACCTTCATCTTTGAGAAATAACTCCAAATCTAACATCCACTACTTTATCCATTGCAACCTACTTTATGGAGATTAGCCCTTGGAGTCCTCCCTCCCACACCCGCAGTTGGTAACTCAAGGACCTTGAGAATATCTTCCCTATAGGTTTCTTTTTTATGGTACAACTGTGTCTGGGGTATGTGGATGTAGTGCCATCATCAAATTTAACCTAACTCTGGTATATCACTTCTACTGGTTTAGAGGACCTAGCTCAAATGTTCGGGCATAGGTTTTGGTGTTATGGGGGGCGATTAGATGTACCAAATGGTTATCTATCGATCAGATTATGATCGCTAGAGACTTGAATGTTTCCATCAATTGGGTCAATGGACACTCGTTTCTATCTGTCCCTTCCCTTACCCAATATATGGAGTGCATTTGAGCCATGTCTGCATCTTTCCCCTCCATCTCTTTCTGCTATATTTTTAGGAAGCAAAATACCTTGGCTGACTCCTTCTCCAAGATGTAGGTTTTAACCCCGTACATAAATTACCTGCATACAAATTCTAAATCACAGGAAAAATAAAAATGCGAGAGCATAACACATAAAACACATATACACAGTGATTTCCCACTGGATCCCAAAACCAGGACTACCAGCTTGATTTTTCATTATGTTCCTTTCAATGTCACAATACATATTTATACATGCCGAAGCATCAATAGCATGGACCGAAAACCATCACGTCCAATACCATGGACCAAAAAACCATCACATCCAATACCATGGATCGAAAACCATCGCGTCCAAAAAAACATGTGCGAAAATCATGCACAAAACCATAGGTGAGTCCGCCCAACCTAACATAAGGTCCAAAACCAAAATTTTCTGGGGCGCTGCCTCGGACCCCATAAAGTGGGGTTATTGGTACCCCTCAAACCCCCTGTTAACTATGTGGAAAGAATATAACACAACTCAACAATCTCCCACTTGTTGTTTTCTTTCCACAGGGGGCCACAGGAGAGCTTA